>JASTWQ010000292.1:0-248865 GCA_035220615.1 Leptothorax acervorum
TTCGGGAGCTACGCGTTCTCTTTCTTTTCTTTTAAAAGAGAGTGAGAGAGGGAGAGAGAGATGGTTACTGTTACGGTCGGGCCGTATACCCTTTGTTGAACCAAAGGGAGACGCACTCAACGCAAGCGGGAGAAAGAGAACGCGAACGGTGACATAGGCAGGAAGGTGAGCGAGAGGAGGGCGGTAAATAGAAGATAGACGAAAGAACACTAGTTTATACCTACATATATAAAACCATTTATTCAAAAAATTACATTTTGTCGAGAATTATATTTAATTTTTTATCCCCATATTTCTTGCTCGTCGTCTATTAGCTCTTCTTCACCAAATAATTTTCTCAGATCGAAGATGTCAACATTGCCACTGCAATCCCACATCTCTTCGTTTCTCGTTTGGTCGATGTTTCTGAAATAGCGGACCCACCGCTGCCGCTCAAGGCTAGTATACCCCGGGATTCTATATCCTCGCGGGAGTATTTGGGGCTGAAAACAAAAAAAAAATATAAAATTTAAAAAGATTCATATAAATATATGAAAATGTCATTTTTCTTTATACACACTTGCCCGCGAGGAATCTGCACTCTCCCATATTATTTAACCATACTTCCTGGGGCTGAAAACAAAGAAATACAAAATTTAAAAAGCTGTTTTCATATAAATATATGAAAAATGCCATTTTTACACACTTGCTCGCGAGGAATCCGCACTCTCACATATTCCTTATCCATACCTCCTGTTGAGGCACGTTTCCAACCCATATCCACTGTAAAAAATTAAAACAATCGTTAATTTAAGAAAATATTTTTTAGTTTACATTTTTAGGAAATATTATTTAATATTAAATAACGTTGTATTAATATACTTACTCCTCTGACTGGGTATCGAATTGGTATGTACTCTTCTACGTAATGTTGTCCTTCCATTATTTTGCAACTTTTGTAACTTTTATAGCTTTCACTTTTTTTAATTTTACAGAACTACTTTTAATTTAAACTGCACCGTGTAAAAGCTGAGAAGACTCTGCGAATTCGGTGGCTTGGACACTATGAAGAAGACAGTCATGGCAGCCAAGAAAAATTTTGGAGTAGGGAACACAATGCGTTTTGACATTTACGACATTACTATTTATTTAGCATTGAGATCTTATTCCATTCGCATGTGGAAGACAATCATAGGAGTTAAAATAAAGATTTAGTCGATGGATCAATTTCCATCCAGTAGAGACATACTATTTTTAGTGTGTAAATAATAGGTCGAAGGATCCTGCACAATACATGACTCAAAAAAAAAAACGACCCTTTCTAGAAAAAATGAAAGAAAAACGCGACGGTTAAAATAGTATGCGCTCGCAAAAATTTTAGCCGAAATGGGGTCACGAAATGTCCGTGTCGAATGGTGACATGCTCGTCGATAAAACGTCTTCTTCTTCTAGAAAAATGAAGAGGACATCGGCGTCGCGATAATTGATCGTAAAATTATAGCAGCCTGTCACCGGCGCTCGCGCTATTTTTATAGTCGCAATGGCATGGCTCGACAAAGGGCTCTTTTGAGCAAAAAATGCAGACCGCATGTGCATACTTGAAAGAAACATAATCTAGGATAAACATCTCTTTCTAGAAAAGTGAAGAGGACATTAACGTCACTATAATTGATCGTAAATTATGTCAATGATCGCTTATGCAGGGCAAGACACAGCATTTAGAAACATACCCCGACGAGCGCGCGCCTAAGACCCCTCCCCTTCCTCCCCGGACCCATGCTGTAGGCCGCCACTTTCCCCTTACCCCGCGGACCCACGCTGTAGGCCGCCACCCTCCCCTACCCCGCGGACCCCCTCGCCATAAGTGCATGCTCCCTCCCTTGCCCCGCGGACCCCGCGCCACCGGGCATGGAGTACCCGGGCGCCGAAAACCCCTCGCCCCGCTCCCCCCGCCTACGAAAGTAATCCAGAAACCGGTGACTCCCTACCACTCAATCCACAGTCCAATCCTGTCGAGCGAGTCGTGCGCGAGGTTAGGCCGGATTGTGGGTACGTATGCGAGCGACCGCCAACACGCGTGGCACCGAATTGTAGATCGCGCCGAAGAAGTGTTAAATGATACGACTCATTCATCAACCGGGTTTACACCGCGAGAGTTAAATAGCGGCGAAATAGGCCGATTAACTGTAGACCCGAGACTAATTCCCCTCAACGTCGAGGAGATACCATGGCGTCAAAAGATCGCAGCGGCGAGACACGTCTGATAGAAGCAGCGCAGAAGCGAAAAAAGGCAAGCGGAGAAACATGGGACAGCGCAGTATCGCGAGGGTCAAATGGTGTGGGTCAAACTACAACCGTAGGTCCGACGCGAGCAGGCGTTTAACGAAGAAAATTCACCCTCGTGTACGAAGGGCCATACCGCATTCAGCGAATAATGCATATCTAATTGAAGAATTAGACGGCCAGGCGATAGGCGTCTATAATGCGCGACAATTACGACCACACCGCGAACCGCGCTTCGAAGATGACGGCCGCGAAGACGATGATGACGAGGAGCCATACGGCGAAGAAGATGATCTACCAGTCCAAAATAACGGGGAGACAGCCGAGATGGTAGAGCCGAGTCCGACGGGAAAGACGTCCAACGCGGATGAGCCAATAACGATCTCAGACGACGACGAGGAGAAGGCTAGCGAGGCGAATCACGATCTCCGATGGCGAGAACGACAATTCAGTCGAAATCGTCGAGTCAAGCAGAGAAAGCGAAGACGATGTCGCATACATGCACATCATAACCAAAGGGATTGTAAAACGCCGACAAAATTACCGATAGAAATCCAGAAGACGTGAGCCGAAGCAGTAAAAATGACGGAGGGGCTTGTGGAGCACATAATACTGATGCTGGATTAATTCACAAGCAAAGCAACCGATCAGCGGACGCAAGCGACGAAGGAACATCGGGAGATGGCGAAAACAACCACCTGAGACACAGATCACAATTTCACGAAAATCGTGATATCATGAACAAATCATCAATCGATCAACCCGAGAGGCAAATCTGGTCGTAGATCATTGAGAGGAGACCATCCAGATGATCGTTCGGTGAGTCGTGTAGACTCACCGAAATATTGAGAAAAATTCTTTGCCAAGGGGCACCAGGCACCCCACGTACGGCACTGAGATAAAAATTTTCACAACACCCCCTGGTGGAAATAATTTTACAATTTTTTACGGGAAATTACGTAAAAATCACAATTTCTTATAATGTAATTACAACTTTTTACACTATTTTTACGTAATTTTTACGTCAAAAGTACGCAATTTGGGCCATGTTTTATAGTTTTCTCATAAATTTACGTAGAAATTTTTATAATCTATACTGCAAAATAAAATATAAAATTAACTTCTCGTAAACCATTATTTTATTGCTGAAAATCTTGATTACGTCCAAGCTTAACTAAATAAATTTATATTGTACTTAGAAAATTTGCTTACGTCCACCGCTGGATTTAAACCTAGAACCCCTGGATCTTGAGTCAGTCACCTTCCGCACTGTGCTACAACATTGATTGATGAAGACGTTTCGTATTGTCTACATATGTTACACTTATTGTTAGCAGACGTACGGAAGGTGTCAGCTATATTATTATTACCCTTTTAATAGGGTCGGCTTAATATATACATGTATATATATATTTCTTACAAAATTGATGTCGGTCATCGATTCGATATCGAATCGATGACTTATCGACTTCGAAATTAACATCGAAAATTACCCGATTTCGATCAAATCGTTTTGGCATCAAAAGTTGTTTCTTTATAACCTGTGTTCAAAACTAAAAATTTTTACCATATAAAAATATGCAGATAGTCATCGAATCGATGTCGATCGATATCGAATCGATGACTGTCTGCATGCTCTCATATGGTGATAGTCTCTTAATTTTAGACAAAATTTTTACAGTTTTGAACACAGGTAACATAGGAAGAAGCAACTCTTGATGCCAAAACAATTTGATCGAAATCGGCTGATATATATTGTTTTATAAACATGTACAACTTCTACAATAAACTAACATTTGATCATAAAAATATTCTTAGAATGTTGTACAAAGTTGTAAATATCGTAGTTGTAATTTTTACAATAATCTACAACTTCTACCATTACTACATTCTCATAAAAACATATTCGTAGAATGTTGTAGACAGTTGGTAAATAGTTATGATTTACACAATAATTTACAACTTCTACAATTTACTACGTTCTCATAAAAATGTTCGTAAAAAGTTGTTGAAATTTGTAAAAATTTATAATACTTTTTACAACTCACTACAATTTACTACAATTTACCATGAATTTCTACAATTTACCATGAATTTCTACAAATTTTTACGAATTTGTAGAAATTTATGATTTGTTGTTTAAGATTTCAATTTTTTGTAGAATACGTAAATTGTTCTAAAATTATTTCCACCAGGGACGGACAGCGAAGGATGATAAGAGTAACAGTCTGATGACGAGCGAGGAGAAGAGAGAAATTTTCTGGAGGCACAGGGCCCCGAATTGTAGGAATCGTCCCTGGACGGGACCTTATATAAGGAGGGGAGACCGAGCAGGAGCATGCAGGAGGCAGGAGCAGCAGTGCACGAGACGTCGGAGAGGACACATCGCCCAATCTCTGCAAAAATGTCGGATAACGTGCCCAAAGGCGAGCAGAGGAGCCTCGAAGCTAAGTTGAAGAGTTACGAGCAATATCTCCTCTATAAGATCGAGCAAGATAGAAGTGCTCAGATCACGGGGATGCTGGAGGACCGTGTTCGCCTCCTGCCAAGCGAGGAGACGTACAGCCCGCGCGCCTTGGAGCGTTTGCGCGACTGCAATAGGGCGGCGCTGCGCGCGATCGTCGAGTTCGACGCCGTCACAGGACGCCAGCTGACTCCGCTCACAGGTCACCCGATAATCGACGCGGAGACCGGAGTGCCACGTGGCACTGCCGACGTGGCAATAACGATCCGGCCAAATGCGGACGTAGCGGCCGCAGGATATTGACACCGTTCGAACAAGCGAGGAGGCGTACAGCCCGCGCGCCTTGGAGCGTTTGCGCGACCGCAATAGGGCGATGCTGCTAGCGATCGCCGAGTTCGACTTAGACTCCGCCAGAGAAGGCCATCCGACTCCGCTCACAGGTCACCCGATAATCGACGCGGAGACCGGAGTGCCACGTGGCACTGCCGACGTGGCAGGTGGCCAGGCGGCCATCACAGCGCTGGCGCGTTGCGGCAGGGAGGTCGCTGTTGTGGATGACGACGCGCGCTCTATCAGCTCGGTAACAACCGTGGGCGCTGATGCCAGGAGCGATTCGCCGGCGTTGTCCGCGGCCATTGAGAGGGAACCAGCAGTGCACACGCCGATTGAGCCGACTGAACGGGACGCACCAACCAGAACGCGACGCCAGTGTCAACAGCCGCATCGGAGGAGTGGCGAACGCCTAACGAGCGACCGGCCTACCAACTAATGATCACCAAGGGCAAGCGACGAGCGGCAGTGACGTCCAGACAGGAGACCCAGCGCATTCTCGAGGATGAGGGGGCGGACCTGCGGGAGAAACGCCGTCTACAAACGGCACGTTCGAGGTCGACACCGTCCCCGATTTCGAGTTGCCTTACTTCAGAGCCCGCTCCGCAAGCAAGGTAGACGGGGAGAATGCAGCCGGAGGCTGCATCGGAGACGGTGCCCTTGGAGCCCGGAGCTGGAGAGGAACATCTCGGCCCAGACCTGAACGGGGTGGCGCGTCCCCATGACACGCCACGGATCTCCGGTGACGAGATGCTCGAGAACACGCGATACATTGTCCGCAGGCGTGACGACAAGAGTGAGAGAGCGGCACTCTATATATATTTTGTTTCTTTTCGTTTCTTTATAGCGAGCGGTGGGTACGTAAACCCGTACAAAACGTACAATTTATTTTCCTCATACATATAATTCTCATTGATTTTGTTTTGCACCGTCAACATTAGTTTGTTTCTATCATATTACGTTCCGTTTATTTTCTTTGGCGTAGATAGACAAACGCGCCAATACGACTGGTCAAACTATCTAGTCCGTTAGATATAGATTAGGGTAAGAAGCGCTAAGCGCTATAGTTCAAATATTTATTTTCGTTCCGCGTATGAGCGACATACGCGCAATCAAGACTGAGCGACGAAATAAGTCGCAGTATAAAGTAGGGCACAGTATGTGTGGTTAATCGCCAAGCACGGCATAATATTTTATGTTTATATATTTTTTTTATTTTAACGTATACCTTATATACCGTATACGTATATGTATACCGTTTTACATCTTACATGGTAAGATTATAATTATATGTAAAACGTGCAAACTACAATTTGATTACATTTTTTTATATTGGATATAATAAATGCGTTATTTATGGATGCTTGGAGGTACCAGTTCAACCAAAAGTTACGTAAATATTAAAAATACCGATATTAATTCTCCAGAGATCCATGCAAAGACAAAAAATGTATATACAAAATATTATTATAGTTACTGCAAGTCTAATATAGAATGTTAAAGACGCGTATAGATTTAGTGACTGTAAATAAATATTGTACTACTACTTTTTCTAAAAAAGGAAATCTCGAAAAGAAAATTTGTAAATTATTTCAAATTTTGTTGCCATATTTTTATTTGTTGATGATTTACTTATGTGTAAAATATCGTTATATTGGTAGCATTTAAAAAAAACTTCTTTTACACTTTTTTCTGTAAAACTCAGGAATCAATTCAAAAATTTATAACTTTTCATCTAAATTGTGAATCGATCTCAAATTTGAAAGAGAATACATAATCTGATATTAAATTTTCATGAACTTTGTAGCATTTTGACAAACTATCCAGAACATCCTTAAATATAACGTTATACGTATAAAATAAATCGTTATTTTATATTTGACAAAGATCAAGACAAAGACAATAGATTTGAACAAATTGCGTGCTTGAAATTAAAAAACAAGTATATATTTTTTAAATTGTTTCTTCAATACACGCGCGCAACATCTCTTTTGAGATTATTTTCTACTGGTATACATTTTATACCTCTTGTCTTTTTTTAATTTAAAATTTTTATCTGTATGAAATGGAATATAATAGAGAATCAAGAGAAATTATGAATATTTATAATTTATATTTATAGAAAGGATAATTTCTTTGACTAATCAAAATAGTCGGCGAGATCACAACATTCACAACTAGAAACAAATTTGTACATCGGATTTTAAAGAGAAAGAATTTCAACGAACTTAAAATTACACTGGATTTAATCGGATATATTTCATGGCATGTATGTACATACATACACGTATTATGGCCTGGTACACCGGATTACAATAGGTGTGAACCCCTCGAATTCCGTCCATCCATAGATGGACAAATGTGGATATTTTTTTAACAATTTAGGAACGAAGCAGCATCCATGCCCATATATGTCATTAAGATAAATCGTTTGCAATTTAGGACACTGCTCCAAAATTGCCAAACTCTTGTAATTATCAGCTAGATCCAAGTGTACTTGTTTCAAGTTTTTACAAAATGTCAGTTCTTCGACGAAATTGCCAAAAAGACCCATCAAATTGATTTCTTCCAGGAATTGACAGGAGGAAAACAATCTGCGCAAGCTACGCTTATCGATTGGGCCGCATCCTTTACAGTCGTCACAGGGGTACCTGTAAGAAAAGCAATATAGATACTATTATTACGGTTACCGCAAAGAGAACAACAATACAACCGTTTCATGATGCTTGCAATAATAAGAGATAAAAATGTACAAATTTTGATAAAGAATATAATAATGATATTTTTAAAGAAAAATGTAGCACACACGTACATAAATGAAATGTTCAGTTTTTCGTAAATTTTTGCATCCAGCGAGGGCATCAATACCTCGAGAATTAATAGCATTGCCTGATAAATCTATTACTTCCAAGTCTGGACATGAATTTGTTAATTGTACTGCAACTGTATCTGAATGCTCGTCAAAACCAGAACATATTCCGCTCAGTATGCCCAAATTTAAGTCACGCATTCGACGATTCTTTTGCAGTATTTTGCAAACAGATTCACGTGTTATATTTGTGCATTTAAGGTTTAACACCTCTAGAAGTTCTAGATCTTCGAGATATGAAAATCCATCATCCGTTATATTATTATAACAATAGCTGAGATCCAGTACTAAAAGAAATATATATGTATTAGTCGTATACAATTTATCTGTAATTTTAATAATCATATTTATTTGTGTTATACCTTTCAATTTTTTACATATCTTTGAAATTTCAAACAAGACAGAGTTGTTAACAAACTGGCAGTTCCTTAATCGCAAGTGCGTTAAATACCTGCCGTTCAGAAATTTTACGAAATGCGAAACGGAAATATCGCTTGATGTAATATCCAACTGTTGCAAAGATTTACATATGGGTTCCAAGTAAGATATGATATTGTCAACAGAAATGGAATGCATATAGCGCATATTTCGTAAATTCAAAAATTTAAAAAAAGAAGAATTCCGTGTTAAGTTATTGAGCCGTTTATTTACTCGGCTCATACGGCACAACGACCTTATATCTAAATTTTCAAATATTTTTAATACTATTTCCTCCTGCAAAGATAAAATATAAAATTTTAACATATGTGTGTGAGATTATATTGTAATAAATATAATTAGTATGAGAGAGAGAGAGAGAGAGAGAGAGAGAGAGAGAGAGAAATAGACTTCTGTGAATACTTTACAGGAAGCGCATAAAAATTGCAACGTGGTTGTTCGTCCTTGGATTTATTCCAATAGAGTTCGATATTTTTTAGTAACTTTGAATAATTTGAATTATCTCTTAATGAATGGTAATTCATATTTCCTTGCTTAGAAAATAGCACATCTTTCTCCTGAGGTACTTTGTGCTCGAGCTGGCTCTCGTCAAAACTGTTTGCTATATCCCTGCGAATAACATTGGAACAAATTTATTTTTGTTATTGAGAGAATAAAAACAGATTGAATATTACTTAAAGTCGGCGATTATAATATTACCTCTTACAAATAATACAATATTCCAAAAATTTTTTTTGAAGTTTCAATGTATCCAAGTATGCACTTTTATGATCTGGTGTTAAGTTGTGGATGTCCTCATGGCAAGGATACTTCCAATTAATGCATTTTAACAGATTAGTTAAACTCTGTTCAGAATTTTTTGGAAGTATTAATTTTGAAGTACCGATAAGCTCCACAGCATTTAAATGTGTGGAATAGTCCCAATAGCTGAACATAAATTTTAGTCTGAGCCTGTTGGTCTTAAAGTAACAAGACTGTAAAGGCGGGGAAAATGTCCGTGATGTAGAAGGAACAATCTGAGGCTGTCCAGACCATAATTCAGACCAGCGCTTATCAGAATCTCGAGCCAAAATTTGAGTTACGTATCCAGGATTATATACTTCATATATAGAGATTCTGATTGGATATACGGCTTCATGAAACTCGAGATCTGTAGAATAGAAAATTTAATTATAATCTTTTCTGAACATACATGTATCTTCTTTAACAATATTTTATTTATCAATTTAAGTGTTACATACCAATATAATTACAATGGATGTCGCTTTTATCTTGTGGTTTGAGTGGTTTGCGTAGTACATATGGTTCTTTCTGCCATGGATATATTGAGATATCCAAACCGTTATTTCTCTATATTAGAAAGTCAAAGAATTGTCGAATATTACAACTGTTGTTTAAATATTAAAAGAGAGAGAGAGAGAGAGTCGAGTAATCGAAACTATATCAAGAAGTCGAGCGAGAGTACGAGCGAGTATTATGCGAGGCATTCCTATCCATTGAAGTTGCGTACGCGCAGACATACGTTATTCTCTTTCAAGCGGCATGGTCTGAACGATCGCGCGAGTCTCGATCTTCATCTTCCTCTGAAGCGTTCGCTATGACGACGCAGATATTGATTAATTAGTATTCATTTTTCTGGTGCTTTTTCATTCTCAAAAAGTATTCAGTACTTATCGGATGTGAAAACGCATGCTGTGACGAGATACAAATAATTACGAGATACCTACTAAGAAACGATTACAACTCATTGGAAAGGATTGGAAACGTGGAACAAGACCCATCAGTGGAACAGCCATATTCCCGACCTTTCCCTGTCCAACGGAGATATATTTCTCTTTATATCATTTCTAAAATATCGGTATGTTACTCTTTGGGGTATTTCCAGCACGGTCTATTCTCGTCCTGCTATTTTTTCATTCTGATTTTTGGTGACTGATATGTCTAGATTCTCTTAAGGGATACGATAGCAAGGACACGCTGGAAATACACGATCCTCTCGATATCTTACCGCTGGTCAATAAATCGAAGTAGTGGGATCGTATGTTACGATCTCCGCGAGAGAATCTCTATTGGAATGACTCTAAATACATTGATTAAAAGGATTCCAAAGATCGAAGGAAACTGCCTCTTATTATTTTCAGGAACCTACGTAACGACAACAAGGTATGATATTCCATTCTCTCGGACATTATCGCAACAGATTTCTTTACTTCAAATTCTGTCTGTAGAATCTTGCTATATCATCGTTTACAACCGCCATCTTGAGAGATCTTCCTTCTGAAAAAACTTTGATTTATAGTCAAGATACTTATACTTCGATTGAAATGCCTTGAATAATACTCACTATAACTTCAAATATAACATTAGATTTCTCTATCCATTCATGAAAGACCTATTAAATGTTTCTCAATTATATTAAATCTTATTATTATGAATCTTATATCCAGATATATTAATTCCTTAATATTAATTTGATAAAGTAATTGAAAACTTCTAAATAATAAAGAACCTTGCTTTTATATACTCGTTTGAAAAAGGCTATCAATTATTTTCGGTTAATGATGTAAACATTTAATTTCTTGTAATATTATCTGAAACTCATTAATTATGACAACGGATATAACCTGATATGTTTAGTTTAAGAATATCTGATGTGTGAAGGTCATTATCGTATTAATAATATTAAATTACCTCGAAAATCAAAAGTATTATATATAAACCTTATTCAAGATATTGGTTATTCGACAATCAGACTTACATTAAATATTAGTACAATTAATATGAATATCGATGGAAACGATTAAAGATATTCGACTCAAGTTTTTCCTTATAATTCTCCTTATGAAATTTCTTACATATGAATCTTAGAATCTCTGATTTTAACCCTCCAGTATAAATTTATTCAACTTACGGAATTAATATCTTACTTTAAGATAATGACCTTCTTAATTTCTCATTATGTATTTGATTGTATTAATTTCTGGAAATGCTATCTGTATTTAATATGTGAATTTATCATGGATATATATTAGAAAAATTATATCTTTCTTTCTTATAATCTGAGAGTTGGAAACTTATTCGGCTATGTGCGTGTCCTTCTCTTTAGATTTCGAATTGATCAGGCTTGGTTAAAGCTTGTGCAAACAACTGTCTAGTAGCATAAAGTTAAATTACTCTCTACAAAGTAATAACACACATAATATTAGAGGAAATACACGTACCATGACAAGTGTTTCTGAAAAATCTCCATGGTTTGGAAATTTGCTAGGTGGTCCGGTTATTTTTTTAAAAAAATCCATTAAATTTGCTATATTCTCATACTTATATTCATAGTTATACTCCTCCTCCTCAGTACAGCATCTTTTCACAAATTGATAGATGAAGTCAACATGATCTTCACCTACCATTACTCTGTCTTTTGTACTGTAAGGATATTGACACCTTTTGTAAAGTGAAGAATTATAATGGAATGTCATATTGTCTCTATCTGAAAAAAGATTAAAGATACCTATGGAGTGTAATAATCTTTGAGCTGTTTTTACCGTATGTTAAAATGCTATATTTATCTATTATAATTATACTGCAAAGATTGCATCTAATTGTAAGTTCATTTTGCTTGCTTTTATGATGTTAGCACTAACAACTGGAAGTAACATATATTTTGTTCGTTCATCAGAGTATATTATACAAACGCTATTTGTGATCCAAACAATAATTATTACGCATAGTATAATCAAAATATTAAAAAATGGCATTTAACAATAATTAACAGTAATTCTTAAAATTAGTAATAAATAAAGTTTATATTACGTTTTTATATTTATTAGAGAATAAAGATAATTTTGTATTATATTTATATTGGTTTAAAAGGTTGTAATCTTAATAGTGCATTGAAATTAGCTCTGTTCTTTTAACTTATAAAATATAAAACATATAAGCAATTGAGTAATTTAAGAAAATTATAAAATTTTTTTAATTTATATATAAATTAAAAAGATATCTATTATGTTATGTAAAAAATATATATGTATATATAGATTATAATACCATAAAAAAATTTTTATAAAAAATTTTTAACTAAACCAACTCAATCAAATTATTTTGTTCGAAATATTTGGAGGAAAGTCCTCGATTATGAGATACCACATCTATTTTGCGTGATTGCCGGAAGTCCATGGGCAGAATTGAAAAATATAGGACATTTTGAAGGGAATTTAATATGCTATAAGATGCTGAAATGTAAAATTTAATTTAAATGTTAATTTTTCTAATAATTAGAAAAATGTAAAAAATGATTTTTCGGCAAAATCGAAAGAGTGTGCTCCTAGTATGAGAGACTAATGGCGTTTTCGATTTACGACTCAAACCGACTCGGGTCGCATCATGTATACAGGACTCTAGCATCATTGACGTGGAATACAAACATGTCTATGTATGTATTCCACGTCCATTGATGCGACCCGAGTCGGGTCGAGTAGCAAATCGAAAACGCCATAAAATTATGGTCAGCACACTCTTATAATCTCGTATAAACTTTCCCTTAAAGTTAATATAGTATTTTTTCTTTTTTTATTACAGTACAATTATTTTCATACTCCAGCAATCCAAGAGTGCCCTGAGTATCTCATGTTACGAGCCCACCGCCTTGCGGTTTCGCGATCACCAAATCTAATGTCTACAATTAAACAACTCATCATATCCCGTATTTTCCTATTAATACGATCTTACTCAATCGCTGCATGCAGAACCCATTGCCAATTATCTATTTATTAATAAACAAGGTTTAAAGACTCATATCCATGGAACATGACAACATCCAATCTTACAATTTCTTTTTCTACAACGACTACACGCACGACTGAACAATGAATTTTCTACTAAATAGGTTTTATCCCAAGAGCAATAAGTTCATCTTGTGGAACCAAAACAGATAGGGCCTATATATAGTTTAGCAGAAATCCCGCTATCGCATATTATAGGAGCCTATCTTATAATAATTATAGGGGACTTTCCTCTAGCATTTATTTGTTTTTTGCGTGCCACTAGTTACTTAGATAATATATTTGTTTAATGTAGTTTGTCCGTAAAACCCATTTTCTTAGGAATCTTATAAAATCTGCACAGCATATTAATGTAAACACGCTCCTACACACACGTGCAACTAGAAAAAGATTGACCGTACCGAAGCTGAGATAATTGAAGTCAAAGTTAGCACTTTTTACATGGGTCATAGAACGAAAACGGCTTTCGATATCACGTTTTTAATTATAGCGATCAAACTACTCTTACGATTTTTATAAAAAGCAAGAAGGCGATAGAAGAGACTTGTAAAAATATACTGACAAAAGTTCAAGACCTTTGACCGTCTAGTTTCGAAGTAATTGATACGTAAGTTATACAATTTCTCAATTTCTGATTATAGCGAAAGCTGAAGCGCCACAAGTTCGCCAGATGTGCGCCACATGTACACGGAACACACTTGCGCGCGGCACGGAAGCTATTCATTCTACACGCCAACACATGCTACCGAACCGGTATAAACTTTTGGCTCGGACTGTCACGATATAGCTACCTTAAGGGAGGACACCACGGTAACTTCCCATTTTCGACTGCTTTCTTTTTTTTAGAAAAGAATAAAATATATGGTCAAAAAAAGTTATGTTTTATCACACATATATTAAAGTACGTAAAAAAAATTTTTATTTCTACAAAATGGCGGTGCATGAGTCGCTATAGCACTAGCAAACCCTCTCCGCGGCACGCAGCAGAACTCAAACAATTTTTATCCGATTGACTTGAAATTTTAACTGTAGCTTCTCAGATGAATTTAACAGTCAAGTACGAGCGCATTTTTCGATTAATTAAAATTTGTAAAAAATATATCACTTTTTATACGAAAAATTATGGTCGAAAATTATAACTTTCTATTCAAACTCGCCTCTATTTTTTTGTTTTATATATTTTTTAATTTCCCGTTGTACTTGACTGTTAAATTCATCTGAGAAGCTACAGTTAAAATTTCAAGTCAATCGGATGAAAATTGTTTGAGTTCTGCTGCGTGCCGCGGAGAGGGTTTGCTGAAAACCACTAGTGCTATAGCGACTCATGCACCGCCATTTTGTATCTTTTTTAGAAATAAAAATTTTTTTTACATACTTTAATATATGTGTGATAAAGCTCATAACTTCTTTTGACCATATATTTTATTTTTTCCTAAAAAAAAAAATACCAAAGAAGGCAGTCGAAAATGGGCAGTTACCGTGGTGTCCTCCCTTAAGGTAATTGTATCGCGAATCGCAGTTAACAAAAAAAATTTGAAAATTCTACTATATGTTAATAAATGTGGTATCTATAAGTTACGTTTGTACAACTTAGAAGTAATTGACTGTCCCGAACGCGGGATAATCGCTATCAAAAATTGCATTTTTTCCAAGTATTGCATACACAAAGCATACGGAAATCTCGTATTTTGAATTTTAATAATTGGAACAAATCACAAGAGAAAGTGATGAAAAACGGATATATATTGCATAGTACAAGGACACTTTAAGAATATTAATAAAAGAACCGACATTATTGACCATTTAGATTTAAAAATACAATAATATAAATATAGACCTCGATTTTCACGATTATTCGACGTAAAGAAGTGACTGGAGGAGAAAAATAAAAGAATATAGTCTTTTTTCCTGTGTGTATGAGGGACAGCACTATCCGAAAGTTTTGGCCTGTAACCGTAAAAATTGTCGGATGTTTTCACGTCGGTTTAGGTTATAAAATTTTTGATTGTTGTATACAAATAAACTACCTTAAATTCCAAGTATTGAACTGACACTAAACAATTCCGTGAAGATTGATAAATATATATTGTGTATTTTTAACCATAAAAGATTAAGTTAGATATACGACAAAATTTTGTTAATTGAAACAAACAGCAAAATAGTATTTTGTTTACAATATAGTAACAAATTATTTTGTGTCATACCGTAGTAATGTTTTATAATTGAACTTAGACAAATATTTTGGTTGGATAAAACACATTTTGCGTTTTTCAACAAATTATTTTTTTTCAATGTAGTTAAAATCTTAAAATTACTTGAAATCCGATTTTAATATCTACTGTTCTCCAGTCTTAATGGTTTATTCACACACAACGCGAGAATATGATGCGATTTATGACGAACGCTGTTAATAGGCATATTTAATTAAACATTCTAAAATTATAAGATTCAGTATGCCCATTCAATATATATATGAAATTTGTAATGTAACTTAATTAATTAAAAAATAAATACGTACCTTGTTTTAATTATTATAATATATTTATATATAATCCTCCTTGTTGAATATATAATATAATAAAGATATCTTCGTCGATGAGCAAAATATATCACAGACCATGCAGCCCGACAGCTAGCGAAGAAATGGTACAAGTGCACGTGGGAAGATTAAATAAGAATGATGCAGTTCCACATACCACGTGGAAGAAAGAACTAAATGGAAAAGAAGCATATAATAGGAGGTGACCAATCGGAACGTTTCTCCACAATACATATTAGAGGCCTGGGGCCCAATACTCGAATCGTTTTCATGAAAACTCGCATGCAAAATTCAATGCTTTTCAAATAAGAAGTCGCATACAAAGATCATTAATTAGTTAAAAAGAATGCTTGTTAGGCAAAATTTGTTTTTTTGTTTGTTTAATTAATATGTTTATCTTATGTTAAAAAAATATATGTAATAAAATATATAATATAAAAAATATAATATATTGATTTAATAATCTTTGGTTTTTCGTACCAAATTATTTCTTTTTCACTTTTTAATTATTTACTCATTCTTACATAGATAGAGGCCAATCACTGTCGCACTGTTGGACAATAACTGTGTTAATATGGCCAATGACTATCTTTTTTGACAGGTTCTGTTTCTTTACATAAATTTTATTAATTCTTGAATTCTTTTGATGGATTTTATATTATTATAAATTATTATTGTCTTTTGCACCTATTTTAGTAGTAATTTTTTTCTTAAATTAACTGAATTTAGGTTCATAATTTACTCCTTGTTTTGGGATCTTGCTTAAGTGGCCAATCACTGTACTGTTTACCCCTTATATTTGTTTAAGGTAATTGTATCATGAATGGCAGTTAACAAAAAAAAATTTGAAAATTTTACTATATGTTAATATATCATGGTATCTACACGTCTGTACAACTTAAAAGTAATTGACCGTCCCGAACGCGAGATAATTGCTATCAAAAACTGCATTTTTTCCATGTATTGCATACATAAAGCATACGGAAATCTCGTGTTTTGAATTTTAATAATTAGAACAAATTACAAGAAAGTGATAAAAAACGGATATATATATATTAGGTCTGTAAAAGCCTTGTGTCTACGATGCTAGAACTGTGTCCGAGTTTCGGTTTAAGCCAATCAACTTGCAGCTCATACAGAAAAGTAGCAGATTCATTGGACCGAAACTCGGACACAGTTCTAGCATCGTGGACACAAGGGGTTAGGAGAAGGGCAGTTTAGGAATACTAGTAAAAAAACCGAAATTATTGACCATTTAGATTTAGAAATACAATAATATAAGTAGATCTCGATTTTCACGATTATTCGATGTAAAGAAGCGATTGAAGGAGAAAAATAAAAAAATAGTTTTTTGTTCTGTGTGTGTGAGGGACAGAACTATCCAAAAGCTTTTGGCCTGTAACCTTAAAAGTAGTTGGATGTTTTCACGTCAATTTAGATTAGATTATAAAATTTTGGATTGTATTGTCGCGATACAATAAACTACCTTAAATTCCAAGTATTAAACTGACACTAAACGTGATTCCGTGAAGATTGATAAATTTGTGTATTTTTAACCATAAAGGTTGAGTTAGATATAAAAATTTTGTTAATTGAAACAGACAGCAAAATAGTATTTTGTTTACAATATAGTAACAAATTATTATGTATTATTATAGTAATGTTCATTTAGTTGAACATCGGACTAAATATTTTAGTTGGATAAAACGCATTTTGCCTTTTCCAACAAATTTTTTTTCAAAATGTGTTTTATAAAATCTTAGAATTACTTAAAATCTTATTTTAATATCTACTGTTTTAATTAATAGTTTATTTACACAACGCGAAAATATAATCCAATTTATGACGAACGCTGTTAGGCATCTAATTAAACATTCTAAAATCATAAGATTTAATATGCTTATTCGATATACACATATAATACTTGTGGTGTAACTTAACTAAAAAATAAATACGTACCTTGCTTTAATTACTATATTTATATATAATCCTCCTTGTTTAATATATAATATAATAAAGAGATCTTCGTCGACAAGCAAAATATATCACAGGACCATATAGCCCGACAGCTAGCGAAGAAATGGTACGAGAGCACGTGGAAAGATCGAATAAGAATAATGCAATCCCACGTGGAGGAAAAAACCGAATGGAAAAGAAGCATAGTGGGAGGTAACCAATCGGAATGTTTCTCCAAAAGAAATATATTATATAGGGGCCTGAGGCCCGATTCTCGAATCGCTTTCATGAAATTTGCATGCAAAATTCAATGATTTTCAAATAAGCAGTCGCATACGAAAATTATTAGGGCAGACTCGAGAATACGGTCCCTGATTTACAAAAAATAATGCATACGATACGTTATGAATGAACATCACACTTTGCAACCAATTACACACTTGCACAGTGTAATTTTTTGAGAACGACAATGTTAAACTGCCGCAAGCTAAGAAAAAAATATTTTTTTCAACTATTTTTTAATAATTTTTTTGCAAAATGTATAATTGATATTATTTCCTTACTTAAAAGAAGAAATGTTCAGAACCGCTAAATTTCCGATATTTTGAATTAAAGTAAAATTTTACCTTAAAAATGGCTCAAAGTGACAACCTTCAAATTTAAATTAAATAAATTTTTTTATATAATGGAAACGAGTGGTTGGTGAGCCTTGTGTCCACGATGCTAGAACTGTGTCCGAGTTTCGGTTTAAGCCAATGAAACTGCTACTTTTCTGTAAGAGCTGCAAGTTGATTGGGTTAAACCGAAACTCGGACGCAGTTCTAGCATCGTGGACACAAGGCTGTACAGGTACGGAGATACCCACCTATCAACGAAACTCAATAATTTTTGTTGTTGTACTGTATAATTATACATATATAGACGCAATACATGTAGTGCGCTGTAACTCATTAGGAGCGATTTTTGGTCTTGTTGCTATTAATAGATTTGTTTTCTATTGCTGCACTGCTGAACCAGTGCAACTGGTGCAATAAGTTAGAGTAGGACAAGTATATTTTGTTTCACTCTAACTTACTACACCAGTGTGCACTAATTCAGCAATGCAGCAATAGAAAACAGACCATATATCAATTAATCAGGAAGAAAGGAGTATAGTGATTCTGTAGACACGTATCCTGCTCCATTTTAAAAGTATTTTTTGAATCATTTTTTGCTTACTTAGTTTCTGGGAATGTGATTGTGATTTGCTTGATTCTCTTTAAGTAAAATTTTATTTCTTTTTCTTTTATAAATATTTCATCTTTTGTAATTTGTTTTCCTTTTCTTATTTCTTAATTTTTTTTTTAAGACATTTTAAAGTATCTACTAATATTTCTTAATGTCTTAATATTTTTTAATATCTTAATGTTATGAAATTTTGGTTAAATTACGATAAATTGTCGGCGACATTCGAGTTCTTTGTCTAAAGCCTTGTGTCCACGATGCTATAAATCGCTCCGGGATCTTGGACGGAGAAAGAATTGACCAATCATATTTAAACATGAATTCGGCCAATTGACCAATGCGATTGGTTAATTCTTTCTCCGTCCGAGATCTCGGAGCGATGTCTATCGTAGACACAAGGCTTAATTTAGGCCGGTATTCACAATAGTGGATTTTATTACAATTAAGATTGTCTTAAGTCTGGTCAAAGGCAGTCTTAAGACTCCATCCAGCCAATGAAATAACCGTATTAGCATATCTTAAGACATTACTTATATATATATAAGTTATATATATATATATATAACTTATATATATATACTATTTATATATAATTCTCCTTGTTTAAAATATAATATATAATAAAGATATCTTCGTCGACGAGCAAAATATATCACAGACCATATAGTCCGACAGCTAGCGAAGAAATGGTACGAGAGCACGTGGGAAGATTAAGTAAGAATGATACAATCTCCCACGTGAAGGAAATAACTGAATGGAAAAGAAGCATAGTGGGAGGTAATCAAACGGAACGTTTCTCCAAAAGACATATTAGGAGCCTGATTTTCGAAAAATATCGCATACGACATGTTATGTACGAACATCACACTTTGCAACCAATATCACATTTGCACAGTGTGATTCTCTAGATATTCATGAAATATCGCATATACGATGTCACTAGAAAATAACTCTTTGCAAGTGTGCTATTGGTTGCAAAGTGTGAAGCAGGATTTTAACAATGCATTCACTCGCCAAATATTTGTAAATTACTTTTTTTTAATTAATTAGTAATAATATTATAATTAAGATAATAATTAATATAATATATATAATAACAAATAATAATTTAATTCATAATAATTATTTACAAATATTTGACGAATGTTCAGCGAGTGAACGCCTCGTCTATAAAGCCGGCTTAAGGCCCCTGTTACAATTTTAAATAACCGCGGGTTTCCCATGCGTTAGAAAAGACGTATGGAAATACATAAGTACTAAAAGTTTTTTTTTTTAATTCTTATCCTCGTCGCCTTTTATGTATGAATGTTTATCGTACCGATAAATAATAAAATTTCAATAATATAGAATTAAAATTATTAAAATTTACCCAAAAACACTTGGCGCGCCCTTTTTATATTTCCATTTACCTAACGCGTAATATCCCTACTGACCCGTATTTATTAGTTTAATTAATTTAATAATATTAATTTGTCGCGACCGCGATTAAAGAAATGTGTACAAAACTAAAATTCGGCGAATTTTATTAAATTTCACATATAAAGGAGATTATTAGGAATACTAAAGAATTCCGAGGTCTGACACAAAAAGATTTAAATAATTAAGATAATAAAATTAATTGAGATAATGAAGATACATGAAGTTAAGCACATATAAATTTTTGTCATTATTTGTGACAGATAAATATAAGGATGTTTGGGCGGTACAAGGCCCGGAAGTGCCTCGTTCAGTCGGAAGTAACAGTGCGTGCTTGCATACCTATATGAGATTAAAAATTATTATTGTTCGGGTTGCAACAAAAAAGAACCCTTGCATCTTTTTCGTACGACGAACGCTGATTTTTTTATTGACACGCAGTTATTCAATATTGCTCACAGATCGGATATATGCGCAGAATTGGATAACTGCGTGTCAATAAAAAAATCAGCGTTCGTTGTAGGAAAAAGATGCAAGGGTTCTTTTTTGTTGCAGATTTTGTCCCCAACAAGATGCATATGAAGCGGATCCTGCACCCGTCTGTATTACCGACAAAATTACCGACAAATTACATTTCGGCCACCGTCATTTTTCATCGCATTAATTCGACAAAATTGAAAACGCTTCTGAACGATTGCAGTACATATATCAATGATTCGGGGATACTCAGATTTTATATGGAAAACGAGAAAAAGTTACGGAATTACAGATTTCCTTAGATTTTGTTACCCACGTTTATCTCAATATGGCGTCTCGAGTTGCGGATGGCCTGTCAATTCATCATAAGATGTGCTTCATATGAAAGATATACCGTTTGTACGAACGTGAAAACAAGTCTCCCCGAATCGCAAGACACGACACAACATTAATTCAACCTCCAAATCAAGATTAGAAGTCTAATAAAAACGTAGAGTGTCGGTGTGTGTCGTGCGTATGTGTGCGTGAAATATAGGTGCTATCCTTGCTATTACAAGGACAGATATAGGTCGGTAACATAGAAAATGATAGAAAATGATCATTTTTCGGTACAACATACATATGTATGTATATCATGGACCTGAACTATAATCTTGCAGTCGTATTATTTACCGACTGAACTCTATATCTGTCCTTGTATAGACAAGGAGATAGACAATGATAGCACCTATATTGCACGCACACATACGCACAAACACACATTCATACGCTATGCTTTTATATATATATGTATATAAATTTTTCATTGTCGGTAATAAAATACTGATTTTTGGAATAATAGTTATCGGGGCAATTTATACAAAACGTTTGTGTTTGTTATCCTTGGTGCAGTCAAAACGGTCGGTAATGTCATCGTTCTTCAATTATCTCCATCCCTATCCTCTTTTATCTACATGCATCAATGGAGGAGCTTCAGGAGCTTCGGAGTCTTGAAACTAGTTCGTGACTTTCGTGAGTTCGTGTGTTTCTGACGCGTCCGGCGTCGCTCATCGCTGTAACCTGTACAATTCATATCGCTGTTGATCGCTGACCGCTGTGTGTTGCTCCGTTCTGCGGGGAGATTTGCTGTCACTCGATGAAATTCAGCAAGATGAACATCACTTCAGCAGGTAAATCGCTGAATAATCTTTTATTGCTCAAATAGTGTCGGTATTTCATCGATTATGCGAAAATTTGACCGCTTTTGCAGGTGCTTTCGCGCGATGATTTGCAAGTCGTGCGAAACGTAACCTCGAAATCTCTTTTCGACAATTTCGGAGCATCCATTTTTGGCATGATAAAGAGAAATAAAGAAACAAATTTTACAGAAATTTTTCGAGCAATACAAAGATTTTGTTTTAGTTTGATTATTAATATCATCACTTATCATTTTTTTGTGTTATATGTAGTATTAATTGTAATATATCATGATTTTATGATAATATTAACTTGAATGTAATTAAAATTGTTGCAGCTGGCATAATCTCCTTATTGGAGGAACCGATGCCTGAATTGAAGGTCTTCGCTTTGAAAAAGTTGGACATGATAGTCGATGAATTCTGGCCTGAGATTTCTGAAGCTATAGAAAAAATGTATGTAGGAATAAAAGACAAAACAAGATATTTATTGACTTTGATTTTACTTAGCATTATTATTTGTTGTTGTGTTCTATTGCTTATTTTATTCCTATTTTCTAAACAAATATCCCATTTGCAGTGAGATCCTGCACGAAGATAAAGTATTTCAGCAACATGAGTTGGCCGCTCTAGTTGCCAGCAAGGTGTATTATCATTTGGGGAGTTTCGAGGATTCGTTGACTTATGCCCTCGGAGCGGGAGAACTGTTTGACGTCAATGCGCGAAACGAATATGTCGACACTACTATTGGTATATGCTGAAATCATTATGAATGGCATTTCAGCTTTTAACCTATTAACTTTTAATCAAATTTTTTAGCCAAGTGTATCGATTATTATACTCAGCAACGTGTCTTGGAAGCGGAAGGAAAACTTCCACCAGGCAGCAAGGGTATCGATCCCAGACTGGAGGGAATAGTGAATCGAATGTTCCAACGTTGCCTGGATGACAATCAGTTTCGTCAAGCGCTGGGCCTTGCTCTGGAGACACGCAGGATGGACATATTTGAAGCGGCCATTATGCAGTCCGTAAGTATTTTGCTATTGATTTTTTTACTATACTTATTGTCAATTTTATTATTTCCGAAATAGTTTATAATCACTCACTACTTTTCATTCGCAATCTTTAACCTTTCAATTAATCTCTTATAAACTGAAACGTATGTGAGATGATCAAGATTGGACCCGAGGCTCATGAGTCAATTGTTCTTATACGGAGCTACGCGTCAATTCAGTTTTCTTACTGATTTATATAATATGTTTTATTATTTTATGCGATTTATATACAGATTTTTATTTATTTATAATTTATGAAATAAATTTGTTTAACATTAAATTCAGACATGAAGATACCATAAAATATCTTTCTTTGCAGGATGATGTTAGTGGAATGTTATCGTACGCCTTCCAAGTGGCCATGAGCTTGATTCAGAATCGTGGATTTCGTAACACCGTACTCCGCTGCTTGGTCAGTCTCTACCGAAACCTCGGTACTCCCGATTATGTCAACATGTGCCAGTGCCTAATCTTCCTGGACGATCCGCTGGCCGTGGCGGAACTTCTGGACCGATTGAGCAAGGGTTCGCACGACTGTGTGCTGATGGCCTATCAGATTGCCTTCGACTTATACGAGTCTGCAACCCAGCAGTTTCTCGGTCGTGTTTTGCAAGCTCTGCGAGCTACCGCGCCCATTCCGGGCGCGCTGATGGTTAAACCGGTGGTTAAACCATCCGTTGCCGTCACTGCCAAAACCACGGAAGCTAGCACAGAATCCGCGAATATGGAGGTTGATGAAGAAACTGCTGCTCCCGCCGTAGAAGAAAAGACTCAGCGCAGCGTCGAGAGTTTGGTGAGTGTTAGTCTTTTGACAAATAAAATTAAATAATTGATAAATATTTAATAATATTATTAAATATATTTTAATATAAATAATATTAATTTAGAATATTTTATAATGTTTTTCCTAGAATGCGGAGGAGAAAGAACAGCAAGAGCGTGTGGATGCTCTATCCAGTATTCTTGGTGGCGAAGTATCTATCGATTTACATCTGCAGTTTCTGATTCGCAGCAATCATACCGACATGCTGATCCTGAAAAACACCAAGGATGCCATACGAGTCTCAATTTGTCACACTGCCACTGTTATTGCGAATGCTTTCATGCATTCCGGGACGACAAGCGATCAATTCTTAAGGTACCTATTTTTGGAACTTTGTTAGGCGTTTTAATTTTTGGTATTTGAAATTTTAATTTGTTTTTATTTTTTCCAACGTGAATAATATAAAGGATATAATCTTACAGAATTTTTAAGTTTCTAGTAATTATGTTTATTACGATTTTTTAATTTAAAAAAAAAAATAATAAAATGGAATATAAAAAATATGAAAAGTAAAAATCTTGCAAAATTTTTAATTTTTTGGAATATTTATTTGTTCTCTTTTAGGGACAATTTGGAGTGGTTGGCTCGTGCCACTAATTGGGCGAAGTTGACGGCGACAGCTTCTTTGGGAGTTATTCACCGGGGTCATGAACAAGAAGCTTTAGCCCTGATGCAGTCTTATTTGCCAAGAGATTCTGGTGCCGCCGGTGCCGGATACTCTGAAGGCGGTGGTTTATATGCTTTAGGACTTATACATGCTAATCACGGGGCCGTTATCACTGACTACCTTTTAGGCCAATTAAAAGATGCCCAAAACGAGGTACATTTAATAATTATTTTGGAATATTCTCTTTTGTTAAATTTCAAAATTTTTGTATATAATTGATTATTTTGTATTTAAATTAAATATTTATCAAATTATACATAATTTAAGTAAATCTTTTGACAAGTATGTGTGTGTGCGATAATTAAATTTGATGCGATTTATCCTTTTAAACTTGTTTCAGATGGTCCGCCATGGTGGCTGTCTTGGCCTTGGATTGGCCGCGATGGGCTCACATAGACAAGATGTTTACGAACAACTAAAATTCAATTTGTATCAAGATGACGCCGTAACCGGTGAAGCGGCTGGAATCGCTATGGGAATGGTCATGCTGGGATCCAAATCAACGCAGGCGATCGAAGATATGGTTGCGGTAAGTTTATGGCACATTTTCTAACGCTTTTTTTTTTTTATCTAAAAGCCTATTTTTCATACTATTTTAACCATGACCAAACTTTACAAATATTATTGATTTATATTTGTATTTACCACTTTGACTCTCTTGGTGAGAGCGTCAATTGGCAAATGAGTATTTTGTTGGATTTGTTTATAAATATAGTCGGCGCGGTCGAGCGCTCGCGAGAAAGCGTGTTTGTCCGCGTACAGCATGGTTAATGTGATGCCGGACTGCCGTTTAGTAGGGGCACACGCGGCCACTACAGATATTTTTAATTTATTAATATTTAAAATGTAGTCGAATAAAAAAAGAAATAAATTTTAATAATAAAAACATTTATCTCGGTAAAACATGTTTTTTAGACAACTTAAAATTATGAAAATATGGAAAATGGAGTTAAAAACTTGGAAAAAATAAATCTTTTGTTTGTTTTATATTTCGTTAGTTTATATCGAAAGAATATTAAAATATTCGTTAAATGTGAGTTACTGAAGTAATATGAAGGAAGTAATTCTGATTGAATAAAACAGTAAAATAATATGGCAAGTAAGTTTATAAAAATGATATTAATAGGAATACAAAAAATGTAGGAATATGTACAAAATAACATGCGTAAAATAATGGTATTAATTGTTATCCGAGTGCAAATGGTGATTTGCTGGCAGTTTGTAGAACGTACTCTCCATGTGCGCTGAAAATGACAAACGTTAAAAGAATTAATTAACATCTCGATTAATTTACATTAAGAAAAACGCGAAGGTTTCTGATATTTAGGTATAGATTGATTAACGGAAGTAGAAACGTGAGGCATTGGGAAGGGAAAAGAGTTGTACCATGTTTCGAAAAGAGATAAATATACATATTGGAGAATAAGAATATCATATTCACTTTGGATCGAGGGATGGTCCTCCCATGAATACGTTCCCGGCGCGAAAACCTTTGGGGTTTGTGATGGATTCGACGTAGTACAGAAATGCCCTCGAGTGCGCGCAATTCATCGCCTTGACATCGCCTGCGAATTATAGCGATTAATTAGTTTATTAATTAATGAATCAACGAGTACAACGAGTGATGTCGACTGATGTTGGCAAGCCTTATTTACCGATCCATCTGATCGGGTCGCATCCTGGCTGCTCCATGCCGTCATTGGGATAAAAATCGGAAGTGCCGATCGCCGACTTTATGCCCATGAACTTCGTGCAAGTGTGTATCACTTGTACCAGAACCGCGTCCGACTTGTCCACTCTTTTTCCTGGTCCTTTGGACTTGAAAGCAGGTGCCGCAGGATCTAAAGCTGTAGATCGGGAATTTATTTTGATCTCGGATCAAGATAACTGACTAATGTTCATTTCTGTCAGTGCAGATTAACTTTAATCTCAGTTTAACTTGCTTTTTATCTTTTTCTACTTTTAAGAATTAGAAAAAGATAAACGGTAAGTTAACTCAAGATTAAAGTTATTCTACGTTAGCAGAAATGGACACAAAGAATTGGAAGCTTTTCGCTGAACTTACCGACTACCTCGCCAATCTCGCTAGTCGCGAAACGAGCGCTGAGACTGGCGACATGCGCTCCTAAGGAGAATCCAATTACCGTAGTCCTGTCGGGATCGAGATCTGCATTGTTCTCCAGGAAGTCTATCAGAAAGGCCACGCGTTGCGACACGAATGGCACACTTCTTGCGGATTTCCAATACCAATAATGTTTAGCTGCTTCTCGCCAATCGATCATGATAACATTGTAATCGCTAACATTGAGATAAGCTGAGGATAAACGTGATGATATTAATAGAGTGGAAATTAATCACCGAGATTTGAGACATTTGAGACTAAAATAATTCATGCTTACCTAATTCAAGAGATATCAGATATCTAAATTAAGTTTGAGAATTTGTAAAAAGAAAAGTATTTTAAAGAATTAAAAAATTGAAAATAAAGAGAGAGAAATAAGAATTATGTTTTGAAAATTCAGGTAATCAAATAATATTAAATTTGAAAATTAAAAGTTAAAAAATTTAAAAACAAAGTAGAGAGAGAGAAAAGAAGAAGTAAAAATTATATTAAAAATGTCAAAGAAACAAGGATTCAGAAGCAATTAAGATTAACCATGTTAAGTTCTAAGAGGTGCTTTTCTGTTATTTAAATCTTTGTAACTTATTGTTAGATCATTTTTAGACCATTAGATATCCACCTTTTTTAGTAGAATAAACTGATATAATTATTATTTAAGTGATCTATAACAAAAATTTTACTCACATAAAAGTAAACGAAATTATTTATTAATTGAATATTGTCAATATAAAGGCAGGGGTCACTTATTTTTTTTACCTTTATCTCCAACTCTTTGTATCTTTTTTTAAAATATCCTATCCGATCGTCAACTAGATTTTAGAAAAGAGCAGCACACTTTTTACCCCTAAATATCAATTGCAGTCTAAAAATTTTTATTGAGACGCAAAGACAGGAGTTGCAAAGATTAGAAAAAAAGAAAAACGCGTAGGGACTTTCTAGGAGATATGGGTTAATAACGATTCTATACCGTCTCGAATCTGGGTGCAAGCATCTCCCTCGCAATTGTCTTTCCATCCATGAGTGACCAGTCGAGTGGGATGAGCAGGATTCCAAAAACTCTTCTTCACACTATCCAGATCGTCGATGAATAGCTGCTGTCCAATTAGCGGGTTGTTTCTAAAGAAAAAGAAATTGATCTAAAAGCGGTATATTTTTCGTAATTACGATGTTGCGCCAGTATCTCGGTTATACATACTGTATTTCACGGATATATACATTACCGAGTATACAAATAAAAAGTGGTGTTTTCAGCGGATTTGTCGATCTCTTCGAGTTCTGCTTGTGTAAATTGAGGTTCGTTAATATCGATTAGATTTATTGTTTCTCCATGATCGATGAAAATCGTATAATTAAGATTCGTCGCAATGGACGCCAACAAGGTGGGATACACTGCAAGCAAAAGGCATAGTTTAAAGTGTTTCTTGAAGATAGAATTAAACATACGCCACAGATTTATGCTAAATCTGTGAATAATTTTTTTTATGGAAATGTAACTGCGAATACGAAGATATCTTTTCCACAGATACGGAACTGCGAAATTGAAAGATAATATTTCTTTTTTTCGAATATGTAACCGTAAGTCCAAGAATAGTCCTTTTTCATATTTAATTTAATTAAATAAGAATATTTAATTTATTTTAATAAGAATATTTAATTTAATTTAATAAGAATATTTAATTGTGAAATTCGAAGGTAACTAATTCTTTACGTACACACGATTGCCGGCGTAGTGATCATCTTTGAAATAATTTTCACGAGTCGTTAAAGTTGCATTTTCTCTTTTATAGTTTGCGATAGACATCTATTCGGTGGCGTGATCGATAATCCATTGATAATTGATAATATTGATGATACCCCGTTAGCTATCATAAATCATAGGTGTCAATCAAGTTCGAATGGACATTAATTAAAAAAAGATTATAGAAAATTATTGATGATTATAATCAGATATCCATTTTCTTCAAGAAAATTAGCTTCAGATATTAGATATAGTGCTAGTACAAAAAAAAACTTCTTTTCTGATAATTTCAAGTGTTCCGATATCTAAAGCGAAGTGTAATTAGAAATATAGTTATAACCTTGAAACGAGTCGTCAACAACGCATACATAATACCTATAGTGAAAATGTAGTTATGTTTTTTTAAACCAGTGGTCTACCGTGAAGTTGATTGAAAAGATCAATTAATAACATATCACGAAATTTACTGCTGGTTTTTAAATAAAAGAAAAAAGAGTAAAGGAATCAACTAACAAATATATAACTTGCCAGTCACCAGTGTCTGTGTTCGATACGAGACAATAATTTCTGGCTAATAATAAGATCAGCGCATCGATTGAAGGCTTAGACTCGATTGCAAGGTGAAATATACAAATCAATATCATGAAGCATCACATGTGTAACGGAAAAAGTTAGTCAATTAATAAAAACAAGTCAATAGATAAAAACAAACAGGGTATATGTCATCAGTTATATGAAAGTCTCTCAACAATTGGTGAATAATTTCTGAATGTCTATAAGGATTTTAATATTATCCCAGTCAAATTCATGCCCATTTAATCTGTGTTCGTAAACAAATTTATTTTCTAATATCGTAGATGTACGCGCAATATAAAAATATTAAGTATATAACAAAAGTGTTGTTATCCGACGTTGTTATCCGAGTGCGAACGGTGGTTTTTTGGCAGTCTCCAGAATATACTCTCCACGTGCTCTGAAAATGACACAAACAATAAACGGATTAATTAACGTCTCGGCCAAAATTTGCGCGAATGGACGGATGATGGTGCATTTCGAAAGAGAATGAACGTTTATACTGAAAAATAAGATGACAATGATACTCACTTCGGATCGAGGGATGGCCCGCCCATGAACACGTCCCCGGCGCGGAAGCCCGTGGGATTCAGGATGGACTCGGCGTAGTACTCGTAAGACCTCGAGTGCGCGCATGCGAGCGCTGCGAATCAATTAGCGCTTTAATTAATGAGCAGGCGATGTTGATTTCGGCGGTTCGATAGCAAGCTTTATTTACCGATCAAACCGCATCCCGGTTGATTTTTGCCGCCGTTCGGATAGAAGTCGGCATCGCCTATTGGTTCTTCCAGACCCAGAGTACTCGTGTGAATCACGTGGACCCGAGCTGCATCCGACTTGTCCACTCTTTCTCCCGGTTTTTTCGATCCGAACGAGGGTTTCGCGGGATCTAAAGCTGCAAATCGGATTCTGTTTTAGCGTTTTTCAGATTGAGGGATTTTTAGCTAAAATTAACAGAAGTATTTTAAGATGCCAGGTTTATCGAAGCTTTTCCTTTTCACTTGTATTTATTAATTGTTATCCTTTGTTAGTACATCTCACTATTTTGTTTTTTACGAAGAATTTTTCGAAAAAGTTCATGTGTCTTTCTCAATCCTTTTTTTCGAAGGTTTGATTGTATTGTTATTTATTTTTTAACTGGCTTGTTCTTCTTCTTAATGATTTTTATCAGACTTAGGTACCTATCGTCTCAGAAATTTCGCCTTTTGCATTTCGAGCGGCGAGACCGGCGACATGTCCTCCCAGAGAATGTCCTACTACTCTGGTGGTGGAAGGATCCAGACCAGCTTCGCTCTCCAGAAAGTCTATTAATTCTGTCACGCGTTCCGCCACTAGTGGCACACTCCGCGCGACCTTCCAGTACCAGAGATTTCCGGCCGCCTTGCTCCAGTCGACTAGGATGACGTTATAATCGCCGACGTTGAGATAAGCTGAGAATATCAAAGAGGAAATATTAATAAAATAGAAATTAGCTGAAACTCGGTGCACTAAAACGAACGGCGCGTGGAATCCGAGAGTTCAGAAATTCAAATTATGTTTGAGAATTTGAGGAATCCGGAGGATCAGAGAATTGAAAGTAGCAAGGGGAGAGAAACAAGGATTATCTATATTAAGGAATCAGGGAACCAAAGAAAATTAAATTTAGAGAATTTACAGGAGTTAAAAGTTTAGGAATTTAAAGCTAAGGTAAAGGGACGGGGAAAATTATATTAAAGAAAAATTATATTGAAGATCCTGTGGAAAGAGCAAGGATTCAGATATTTAAGTTATTAAGATTGACAGCGATCTTACCGTCTCGAATCAGGGCGCAAGCGGATCCAGCGTTTATGTCTCCTCGCCATCCATGAGTGACAATACGCGTGGGATGATCAGGATTCCAAAAACTCTTCTTCACGCTATTCCTATTATTGATGACAAGCGGCTGTCCAATTCGCCGATTGTTCCTAAGGAGAAAAGTCGATTAGAAACTGTGATCTTTATTGTAATTTTGCATCAGTATTTCGTATATATAGTATTTACCGAGTGTATAACAGAAATGTGGTTTGAAGGATGCCTTCATCGATCTCCTGTAATTCGCTCTGTGTGAGTAAGTCAGGTTCGTTGGTGTCGATTACGTATGACATCCCACGTTCGTCAGCGAAGAGCGTGTAGTTTGGATTCGACGCGAGGGACGTCAATAGAGTGGGATACACTGCAGGCAAAAGTATATTGGTGATTTAAAACGGAATTAAATGCATTTTATAGATTTTATACGCGAATTCCAACAATATCTTGTTCTTTTTTTACTCCGAAGCCAGGGAGACAATCTTTTTATTATGGATGTGCAATGTATTAAACAAAGAATAATTATTTTTTGACACATGGAAACGAAATTGAAGAGGAATATTTTTTCTCCGCAAATGCAGGATAACTTTTCTTTCACAAAATGCAACCACAAAATTAAAAAATATTTTCTTCACAATAATTATTTTTCACGCACGGATTGCAATCGCTGGCGAAACCATCCTCACGATAATCGATATGATTTGTCGAAGATTTTCGTTGCGATTTTACTGACGATTCTTTTATAGCTCGCCGACGGGCATTTACACGATGATATTTGATAAGACGGTGATATCGGTTAATGGGTATCAATTAACACATATGTCATTTTGAAAAGAGATGAATTAATCCGTTTTATGATTACAGTTGGATGTTAACATTTATTTGCAGAAATGGCAGCTTGCAATTGTCTTATAATCTTGATTAAAAGATTTTTAATCTGAAATATAATTTTAAATAATTTTTAAGATTTTGATGCTGAATATTTCTTTGGAATTTTATAGTTTATTATTTTGCTTTAAGATTTTATTAGGTATTATTTTATTTTATTAGGTATTTTTAAAGAAACTTACCTGCGTTAATGATTTCAGATATAAAGTCTTCCATTTTCTCGGGGAAATGGCCGACAAAGACACGATTTCGCTATCCTTTTTCTCACGCTATTCGCGCATTAATCTACAAAGTTTTTCTCCCCGGGTCTCCCAAAACCGTATAGTCGCGTTTTAGTTTCGACATTTCTCGCGGAAAGTAGTTTCGCGCGCGGCTAAAACGAGCTTGAACTTTCGTCGCTGCCGGCCACTGCTGCAAGCAGCAGCAGCAGGTCGATGCTAAATGAATCATAACTTGCCACTAGTCGGTCGGTTTAATCGAATTACCCATTACGGGTTCCATAATGTATCCCAGCGGCTGTGATTAAGTAACGCACAAGCACATCTCGATCTAGCCTGCAAAAAGCGGCCAGCGCGCATTAATTGTAGATCCACGTGAGATATAAATGCGGATCATTCAGCGTTAAAAGTATGCAACTCGCCGGGATCAAATTTTCAAAAACAAAACGAAGGATTATAGGAGAAGATCATTTTATACAGATATGCCAAATTTTTCTTTGCATGAGAATCGAAAAATTTTAACTTGTAACTATTGAAGATTTTTCTAAAGTTTTTAAAGAGATTTTTATAGAATAACATTAAATTTCAATTTGGATAACTGAATAGAAATAATCTCTAAAGCGAGACAATTTTTAAACGTAAATACGAAAACAAAACACTTTTGTCACATCTTATTAGTTAGAAAAATAATTTTGTGCTAATATTGAAGGCCAATACACCTGCGTATTTATTGAGCGCGCAGCGATTAACGTTATCTATGCGAAGCTAAAACATTACTTATATTATTATATACCTATACCTTCTCGGCTTTCGCCGGGTAAAGAAATGATATTCTACTTGGTTTCGACATTTATCCGATTATCGACCTTTTTTACGAGGCTTTTGCTGTTCCAGTATGCCCAAGAGACGCAGCACGAAAAGATCTTGCGTGGCTTGGCGGTCGGTATCGCCTTTACGATGTACGGACGCCTCGAGGAAGCCGATCCCCTAGTGACGTCTTTGTGCGCCGACAAGGATCCGATCCTGCGTAGGAGCGGTATGTACACCCTGGCGATGGCTTATTGCGGCACTGGAAACAACCAAGCCATCCGCAAACTCCTGCACGTTGCCGTAAGTGTTTATTTGATACGTAGTCCTCGTAGATTCTATATTTTTATTGATGTATTCAATTGGTATACAATATTTTATTTCTTTATTTAAAAAGAATTTTTTTTTATTTTTGTTATCCTTGACTTATATTTTTATTTTATCATTATTCAATTTATTATTTTATTATTGGTTTCTTATGCATAGAATGACCTAAAAATGTTTTAGCGTGTTTTCTTCTCGGTGATAAAGTACCACGTATTATTATTAATATTTAAATAAATTTAGATGAGAAGCCATTTTGAATTGATACATATTTATTTTGCATATATATATATATATAAAGTAAAATGGATTCTTTGATTTTATATTGATTTAATTTACTGATATTGTAGGATATTTATCAGTATATTGATGAATGTACAGATTTTGATTTAATTCGAGAGACAGACGGGTTCTGTGTCGATTTCAAATCAAAGAGAAGGCAGGTTGAATTTTTCGCGGTACGCTGTAGCCGCGATCTTTTTTGCTGTAACAGGTTTCTGATGTTAACGATGACGTTCGACGAGCCGCGGTTACGGGTCTGGGCTTCCTGCTGTTCCGGTGAGTACCTTTGTAAAGTTACCCAATTCCACAAAATGGATTCAACGTAACCGAAGAATGCGAAAATTCCGCGCGTTTGTGGACTCCGCGGCTTTCGATCTCTTTCAGAGCCGCGTCGACTGAAATCATATTTGGCGTGCTCGCGAGCGTAATAACTCATCCAAAGCCTAAAAATAACGAAGCTTTAATCTTTCTGCTGTGATTTTGCATAAAACAGGGAAAGCAAACACGTTGATTTATTTTTAAATAACATCGATCATCGTTAAATATTCTTAAAAAAAATTAATTTATCAGATATTAATTTTTGCCCACGTGTTCTGTATCAACTCCTGCGGCAGATGATTATTTATGTTAATCCTCGTATCGATTATGTTAATCCTCGTAGTAAAATCGATTGAATATCAAGCAGACGAGGAATCAATATATCGGATATTCATTTACGCGTGTTCAACGCGCAAAAAATTAACTGTTAATTCCTCCCTTTTAATAAAATCGGTTGTAAACATTGAAACGAAATCAGTCGATTTGAATGATAACTTATCAAAACGTTGCCGCGTTAAAACAAGCATGCAGCGATCAAGCAATCTCAAAGGCACTGTAGAAGTGTATATCTGTGTCAAGTAAGGTGTTGAAGAGTTTCGGTACCGACGTCATAGGAATGCAATTCATACTAATCTACAGTGATCCGCTCTTGCGAGCTTATCGCGACTGATTGTAGAGATATTTTAAGACATTTCGACCGATAAGACTGTGACGAAAACGAAGTAAATAAATGTGAGTAAATAAACACTATAAATAAAGGTTCCGCCTTTTCACTTAAAGATATAGCGTAAGATATTATTGTTTGCACGCAACTTTCAAAGACGCAGATTCCGTGATATGATATAGTACGTGGCGTGAATAAAATAAAACGCGACACAGATTATTTCACCACCTAAAGCGTGCCCGTATTACCAACGGACATTCTTTTAATTGCAGACACACAGTTTGGAGACGGCTTTTTCATGGTATTTCTTTCTCAACGCATCGTTTCAGTTTTTTTTACATTGCATATCTTTGTAACAAAGCTTTGAGTTAAAATTCTGTTGAACTTTAGTTCTATTAAAATTCCCTCGACTGGAGAATATAATTTTGCCACTTAATTTTTCTCTCGAAGCTTAATTCGCCTGGAAATCCTTTTATTTTTATACTTGATAGTCTTTCTGTTTTGTCTTATTGTTTAACACTCCAATATTCTCGTTTTATACTTTACTTTTAATCCGATTTTTAATCACGCGACAGAGTAAATAGACGTTTCCATTGAGGAGAAATCGATTTCGGATTGGTATAAGAATTGCGGGAGAGAAACGTTTCAATTTTCCGGCATTCTGTATGCATTTCTCCTGAGTGTCAGTTATTTTTCAAGGACGATTATTTTTCAAGGTTTCTGGTTTGAAATTTCGAGGACACGTGTACCTAGCTCAACAATGGGCGAAAGTGACATTGGTAAACGGGCAAGTTTAAACAGTTGTCCCGTGATCGACAGCTGATTTGCAATTGTTAACATGAGATAACAAACAGAATATCGCAGCACTGAGTAAATTTGCCTTTCGCCTGGCCATTTCCAACCGCAACCACTCGCAACTGTTTAAATTTGTTTATTCCTTGATTCGAAATCGAGTCAAACTTCATTAGCGCTTTTACTCTACTTCGAAAATATTTTGTCTTCAAAATTTTCGAAATCCAACAATATTCGAGAGATCGAAAGTACGTTTTAAGAAACGGTACGGATTTATATAGGTTTCAACAAGTCCCCTCTTGAATGAGGAACGTTTTGTTATCAGTTCGCGAATGCGAAGAAGTCTTTCAGATTTTACATGTCAAAGGGTATAAGAAGTCTCGTATTTTCGTCGACGTAAAGTCAGGAAATGAGCCAAAGAGTTCATAGATAAAGAAACGCGCGGGAATCTAGAACACCGTACAGGCAATATTGTGTACCAGGTCACGCTTGTCCGAGTCTGTTTGCTTTGTTCACGTGCAGCTCTCCATGTTAATTTCGGATGAGATGCGAGATGCGTTTTTATTATTCCTCTCTCGCGTTTCTCTCCTCCCACATTTCTCTTTTACATTTTCCACTTCTGTTTCTTTCGAGATCATCGCCATTACCCCCTTCTCGCTGGCCGCGGTGAATAGAGGCCGACCTATTGAATAAGTTACATACCGCAAACTGTACCACGCTCCATTTCTCCACATTCAGATTGCAATTTTAGGGAGGCCGGGTTCTCACAAATGGACTCGAACTCTCTTTCATGGGTATGAGAGTGTAGCAATCTTTTCAGTTTATAATCTCTTTGTCTTTTAAGTGTAAAGGAGAAATTTGCGATATTACTAAATTTTTTTTCTAATTATTCTCGGTATAATAAGCATATTATATAATTTTGTGGGAAAAAATGATTTTGGTGATAAAATATCTGATCCTGCCAGTTTAAATTTAGAAAATTTTTTCGTGAAAATATATTTATTAATTATAGGCTGACTATTCTTTTTTATTTTTAATTATATTAATCCAACAATTCGTGGAATTAATATTTTTCTTAAAATTGTAAAATTTGTGATAATCGATAAATAATAATTAGAAAATGTCCTTAATGTACAAAATTCTATTTTATACTATTATTTTTATGGTTTTATAACAAATTTTAAGTAGCAAATGAGATTAAGGCGCTTTATTTTATTGAAAAATATTCTTTACAGTTTTCTTATTGAAACTTATTCCGTTTAAATGTTACTTTTTTGATTTTTAATTCAATCTAAATTTGAAAGGAAGATAAACCTAATTTTTTAAGACTTTCATGTCAGATTATATAAATTTCAAGTTTTTCCACTTTTGAAGTTAATTTAAACTCCAGGTTAATATTTCCAGCTTTCATTGAAGACTAAAAAAGATTTAATGGTTCTTTCGCGTTCTATTTTTACTTTAAATCGACTAGGAATAATCCTTTCTTACCTCATATATCCCGAGGCGCCGCGCCGTCTCGCATTACAAGGCTTGCAGTTTTATGAGACGAGCTTCAGGGTAGAAATATCCCCGTCCCACGGGGATGCGTTATTGCGTCGGCGGTAGTCAATGAAAGCCGAAGGAGTTTATTCGTGCTCGACAAGACGTGAAACACAATCGAGTGGCCCAATGAGAGAGCGAGCTATCTTGCAGAAAGTCGTTTTTGTGAGAAAATAGACTTTTATTAGAAAGTTGCTACTGAAAATCATCCAAGTCATTTTTCTCGAAAATAAAGCTTTATATGAAGAAATTTTATCCGACAATTTCATCTTATTTTTCTATAGAAGATTTTCTTCATCTCAAGTCAGTCTTCATTAGCTTGGAGACATATAAGTGCACTTATCCCACAATCTCGTAATTTGTAAAACAAATTAGAGCTGACAAGGGTTTCTAGAAAAATACTTTAAGCCATTTTCTATTTTATGGGACAGCACGTTTTTTCATTGGGTTATTCAATATTTTCAAGGAGAAAGGAATCCACCATTCTCGCTCGCATGATGTAGAGGAGACGTGCATTATTTTCTTCTTCTATGCGTCGCTTTTACTTTTCCAGTCTTGCTGTAGTAAGTATCTCCAAGCTCTTCCGGACTAACATAAGAAAGAGACATGTAGGATTGTATTTATATTCAACTAAAATATATCTTAACAAATTTTCAATCGCTTTCCTGTAGTCTCATGAACTTTTTTAGAAAATGTATCATATTTTACAATTTTTAACACTCAAAAGAAGTTTTACAAAATATTAATTTATCGTGAAATTAATTCAGCTTCGAAATTTTATTAAGTAAAAAAATGAAGACGTGGACAATAATCTTTTTTGTTGAGAAGAAGGTGAAATTTTATTTTACTGAGCATTAAGAAAGTAAAGTTTTATTTTACTGGACAAAAGAAAAATAAGATCTAACTTTACTAAGAAGAAGAAAATTTTTATAGACGTCTTTACAAGTTTGTTTTGAACTACACTGTTGTATTTTTAATAGAAGATAGCCAATTCCAGAGCGCAGACGTTTTATCAATTTAAGTGCAATGACCGCGAGATTTCGACATTGATTAGTAAATCGTCTCAGTTTTATCTTTTATCTATTCGGTTAGTTATTCGATTTGTTTAGGGATAATCGATAAGAGAACGAGAAAAGAATGAGGTTCTGAATTGAAATATTAAGTCAATTTGGGACTTCTTCGTGGAATAAATCATTGTCTTGCGATAAAGAAGTATTCTTTCTTCGGAGAATCATAATTTGATCGTAAAACACGGCGTCACAGGATTCCAATTGCTTTTAAGACCAGAAATTGCGTAAATGTAAAAGTAAAGTATAAAGAAAAATAGGTAAAATTTGATATACATTTAATACATATTTATTTTTGTATAACGAAATAATTAATTAGCTAATTACATAAATCGAGATTATTTAGAAATTAATTTTGAAAATTTCTCTATTTGAGAGATTTCTGAAATTAATACAATCAAATTCCAATGAATGTAAAATTAATTTAGAATTTTAACCAACGAATGTATTTTTAGCCGTAATATTTTGCGTCACGTAACAAAGAAGGACGTATGAGACAGGAAGAATCAATAGCTTTTATTCTCCTAGATCGACGAACTGAAAGCACGACTTTATTTCATGTGCAACTCTTTGATGGGTCCATTCTGCGCTTTATTCAGGGTCGGATCTCCTATGTAAGCTATGATAACGACGTAGCTAACTTTTGAATATTTCATTTCTTTAAACATGCTTCTCGTCTTCTTTCAAAATTTTCTTAAAAAATGTATGACAATCATAATAATTTTTCAATATTTTTCGGGCTCTCAAAGATGTAATTATTTATCTTGTCAAGCCCCAGAAATTCGCCAGATTTGTCCCTGACTCTGTTTCTCATTTCTTCGGAAGATCCTCGCTTAATTCTTGCTGTCCGTCCTTTCCAATTAATCTCCGGACAATACACGGGTTGGTGGTTCTCATCATTCAAATTTCCGGTCACATGTTTTCACTCTTCTTTTTTTCCACGTTTAATCTCCAACCCTTTGAACACCCTGTCCCATTTTCTGCTGCACCCACGCCAATTCGTCCTGCATGTTTCGTTGACCCTTAAATTCACTTCCCTTTGATCTCAAACGCGACCGTTGGCTGTGATTATCTATTTTTTTATCAGTAAGTTTGATTTACTCTACATTTATCCAATTTTATAAAAAAGAAGAGATAATGAGAAAATCTTAAAAAATTGAAAAAATAAATTTATTTTATTTTATTAAAATAAATTGTGATATGTTCGAAAATCTAAAGCAAAGTTTCACAAAATTTTTTTTTTTTTTAATAAGACCTTAAGCAATATAATTAGTTGAATGAATTATTATACTTAATTTATTAAACGTAATAAAAGTAACGATTAATTAATTTAAAAAAAATGCAAATTTGATAACAAAAGGAGATCAAAAACATGCTTAGGGATTAGAGTTGAATTTATGGCATGTTTTATGTCCGCAAAAGATGCTCGAATGATTCACAATCGCTTTGAGTACGGCGATTAATACCATAGAGACAAATTGCTCCATGCATTTCGTAATCACTGGATTATCATAATCTCTCTTTCTCTCTCTCGTTCGAATATCGTAATCATCGCCACTGAATAATGGTCAATTAATCATCGGGTTTGTCGCGTTGACCGGTATTTTTCTTTGAAAGGAATACGCGAAATATTACGAAATATCGATCGCACAGTAACAGAAATAAACGTGTAACATCGAATCGATTGCGAAATATTGCATTGATGTGTTATTTCAAACAATGTGTTGACTGTATGCACGCGCCGCGTTTCCTTATCTGATGGCTATAATTAAATTGATAAGCTATATTATTTTTTAGGATCATTAATCAATAAACTATTTTCAAAGGACAAGGTCGTATACTTTGTAATCAAATCGTTACTTAAATTTATGCATCTATTTTAACATATTAATTATAATTGTTAAATTAGTAGCACGGGCGTTGAAATTATTAATTATTAAGTAATCTTTTTAGATGTATTATGCATTCGATTTTATAATTACAATCGTTAAATTAACAATGTCGGCATTGTAATTATTCATTGCGAAGGTGTTTTCTATTGAAATATATGTCTGAAGCATTTCTTTTAACCGTCACACTATTGCAACATTAATTATGATTATTAAACGAGTAGTGCGAATTATTAATTGCTAGACTATCTGTTATTTTGCGTATTATTTCAAGTGTAGCGGTTAGTGGCAGTAAGCAATGCGCATCGGCGAGCGGGTGCACACACTGTGGACAAAGCGAGTAATTGAACGTGCAATCGTGGCCAATTAACGCGCGATTCCCGGAATTCGCGATGTAATCGTTAACGCGGTTATGGCAATGCCCGATGTCTGCAATTGATCGCTATTTATCCATCCGAATGCGTGTACTATTATTGATCGCGGGACAAGTTGTTGCCCGCATTGGCCCCGACCTTACGCACCTAGCCAACATTTTAATCCTTTCAAGCGTGATGTATCGTATGTGATATATCATTTGTTATATTACATATCGAATATAATATACGTATCGGAGAATCCATAGTTTTTAATTACTAGATTTAATTACTAATGGAGGCATATATAGACGCGTTAAAGTGAAAACAGAAAAGATTTATATACGTAATACGCATCGAAATCAGATTTTTAATTACTAGAATTAATTACTAATAGAGGTATATGTATAAACGCGTTAAAATAAAAACAGAAAAAAAATATTTTTTACTAATTGAGAGAATTGAACTTTTTATCTTGTGTGAATTTGCCGTCATAGCCGTCTTAGTTTTATGCAGATAATAGTTATATATTACGATTGAGAAAGACTTGATTTTCTCCCATTGCAATTTCAATCAGCATAACTCAATATGAAGTTTAGTCGCGACGAGATATATTGAAAATTATGATACCATAACAGAATTTAAACTAAAAATTGAGGTAGCGATGAATTAGATTTTATTATCTTGACGGGCAAACTTTTCAGTAATGCAGTATCTTGAATCTGAGGCAAGAAAATTTAATTTAAAGACGATTGATGCTTTTTATTACTGCGAGAAATTATTGATTGCATTGAGTTTAACCCGACGAACACCTCGGTCGTATAATAAAGCTCAGAAAGCCTGGAAAATATTTTTCTTCGACTATCTCTGGAGCTCGAGGAACGATTAAATTCCAGCGTCCAAACAAATGGACCAAGATGGACCAAGGATTCAATCATCGAGAAAGATTTCATTATACAGTGGCCTATTAAGACATATTATTTTGTCTTGAAAATTAAAAAATTAAAGAAATGTAAAAGATATAATTTTATATACATTGTGTATAAATTTTTAAAATATGAAAAATTGATAATATTGAAGAAATTAGCAGATCAGATTATAATAAATATAAATTATTACATCGTATATTCAACATGTAAAATAAATACATAAGAAAAAAATATAAGTAATAAGTAAAGTGAAAATTTAGGTTACCTTATGAAATTATGAGATTTTCCTTAGAAGGATCGTTCCTCGTCAGTATTATGAAAGGACGTTGGGATCGAGTGGGCAGGATTCGCTGGGAATTAGGGTAATAAGCACCGTGAACCAAGGAAAGTACGCTACCTGTGATCCATTAATCTTGATTTTAATCAGTGTGCTAATCGCGGCCGTATGTAAATTAATTTTGGGAAACCTAGGGGATTTCCGAGGATGAGAAGGAGAACTAGGAATGCGTGAGCAGATTCTCGAACGAGCTCTCAAAATTCTCTCGATTTAGAGAACATACAAATAAAATAAAATAAAAGTAAAGGTAAAGCCTAATAAAAGATTAAAGAAGAGAAAAATGAAAAAAAATTTTAACAGAACTTTGAAAACAAAAAAGCCGCATAATTAAGAGAGAGAGAAGGGGATGATTATTTTTTTAAACTCGAGTAATTACTTTCAGGTATTAGAATTTTTCAAGAATGGAGATTATCATCTAGGAGAATAAAAAGAAAAAAATATGGATCGCTGCGCTCACGTATACGAATTAATATCTTCGCGTGACATTTAAATCCCACAGAGAGGATTAGCGGCTTTCGCGGAGGATGCAACCCCCGATAATCCTCGCTTAGAGTCACCGAAGATCCAGCGTCCGATTTTAATATTTCGCAACTGGAATTAATTTGCGTGCGCTTCTTCTCTTCACAGTGAATTAATTCACGGGGAATAATCGGGTAATTAACGGAACACTAGTTTCATATTTAATCGCGAATTGATAATCACTCTTGTATTTCATTAAAATTACATTGCTTAAAATTCTTGTATATATTAAACAATTTATTCATACTTTTAGCATATTTTGTAATATATTTAAAATGTTTAGAGTTCTTTAAAAGCGCGAATTACATGATAACTTTTATTGTAATTACGAGATTTATTCCTTTACGTTTATAATCTGTTATATCAAAATTTATGTGTTTTTATATCATAAAATTTATATTGATATTTTTATCTTTATTACACTTATTGTTGAAGATAAATATATTTAATAAAATTAATAATTAAAAAATTATTATTTTACAACTTATAATTATTAGTACATATGATTAATAATTATATAATTAATTTATCATATATAATTAATAATCATATACATTCTAATACATAATTATATATGATTAATAATTATATTTCAAAATAACATGATATATTTAAAATAATTGAATAGATAAAATCTACAAAATTAATTTGAACTGAATTGTACGTCATTATTGTAATTAAATTAATTATAATACCTAATGATTAGAATCGATGTCAATGCTTCTGTTTTTTTCGAACAACCGTGTTCTGTCGTTTTCTAGTGTCGGGAAGTCTATTCATGTCCTCGACGCAAGTGCGGCAGTAATGTTCTTTTTATGGAATATACATGAGTGTTTTATGATGCGGGACAGCAGATAAAAATTACCGAGAAGCTCGCGCAGTGTCTTGTGAAGAGTTAATGGCTTTCGGCGCGGCGCGGTAATGCTCGCTAAAATCTATAATTGTAATTAAAGAACATTTCTTTAAAGACCAGTCCAGCAAATAAAATCGAGAAGAAATTATCGAGAAGATGTACCGATGACAATAATGAGTGCATCAGCTCTTTCCGTTAATATTTTACCAGTATAAAAGTTTTAAAACTTTACTAATTGTTCACCGAAATAAAGCAACTAAGTATTGTTTTTGGTTAAATTATTAATTAATTACTGTTAGTACAATAATTATTAGCAGTTATTTTAATTCTAAAGTAAATTGCCCTCCAAAATATTCGCGCAATTAAAAATTTGCTTCGATGTTTTTAAAATACCAACGGATATTTACCGATGGATTTACCTATCTAGAGAAGATTTAGAGATGATTTAGAGATGGATTTTTTGAAAAAGGAGTTCTTATTTTTAATTAATTTATTTCTCCGTAAAAGGGGCACACACTCTTGTCCGGGATTTAATGTCCGCAAAAGTTAGGACCTTGCTGCATTTTGAGAATGACGGCTGAGAAATCTGCAAAGTAGGATTTAGTAACTTTCCCCAGGACTCGCGGACGTTGTTACATTTATTTCTCCGCCTCTGTACTTCGTCTTCCATAAATAATGCGCTTTAATACGTCGTATTTTAACGCGGATCCGCTCGTTAATTAAAACGAGTTTATCGTGCGAGCGTTGGAAAAACATTTTCCACCCGTCTCTTCTCATCCATGCGCCCCGATCCCCTCTCCCCTCCCTCCAAGTACGCCGTTTCATTTTCCTACGATAGATTAACGAGTCCGGATGCAGTTATGTCACTGTCCGCAATGCTAGTCCGATAAATTATTACAGTTTCTCTTAGCAGCTCTACAACTGGCGTCGGGTTTCGCCTCTATTATTTAGGGTGCAATTTCCGAACCTGAAGGGAAGGATCTCTGATTTATGCGCCAAGGCTTTTAACATTTAATTCGATATTAGCTCAATTTTTTGGACTCCGACAGAAAGGCTTTAATTTAGATCCCCAAGACCTTTAATGGCCGCGAGTTAAAAGGCCGACACAAATTTAATTTGTCCGCTTAAACTTTAGATTTTTTTTAACGGAAGGGTCGTAATTTAAGGAACGATGCTTTTGATGGTCATCCATCCAGAAGGATCGACTAATTTAATATATCGGAATGCCGAGGTTAGAGATTAATTGACCTATGTACCCGGAGTCTTATGTACCCAGTTTCATGTGCTATGTACCGTAAGTACTACATGCAGCACATATCCGCCGCGCCACGGCCTGCGAAATGTATTTCGCAGGCCAGGTGCATCGGGATGCATCGAGATGCGTGCAACCGCAAAACGCAGGCCATTACGCTTGCATCTCTCTCTCTCCATCTATCTATATATCTATCTCTATCTATCTATCTCTATCTATTATATAGATATATCTATCTCTATCTATCTATCTCTATCTATTATAGATATATCTATCTCTATCTATCTATCTCTATCTCTCTATTGCTATCTCTTTTTTTTAGACGCCACGATAACCCGCATGGGAATTCCGAAATTTTAGCCTCGTAAAGACCGACCCCGACCACCTTCCGAGAATTCACCTCGGTTCTTATCGGGGCACTCGGGCTTGTCGAGAACTTAATTAACGTCAGTCGAACTCGGTCAGCTCGGACTCGACCCCTTCTACCTTATCTTCTTTGCGTCTGAGTCGCGACCGCCTTCTACACGATTTGTCTTGCCGCTGTTTGCGAAACACTCGACGCGTTTCTGCTATTCGACGAAAATAGAGACGATGGAGTCCGATTTTCCTGGCGTAATTATTTATCTTCTCTGGCCCTTGACTTCTCAATTAATTTCGATCAATTTTTCATATCACTCTTTAAGCCCTTGCGTTTAATATTATATTATTATTTTGTGTGATTGGACATTATAATCGTGTACTAATGAACTTAATTTTGACTGATTCGAATTATTTCTTTCATTATTGATTCTTAATTCGGAAGTAAGTGGGAGTTTCGAGCGTCGTTTAAGGGTTAATGGGGAATTCAGCCCCACGGGGCTTACGACGATTAGTCTTTCCCTTCGACGAGAGACGCGGACTAATTGTGCAGATTGCCAATTACGCCAATTCCGCGGGAGACCTCGTATTACCGTTTCAAGTTGGTGCTCGCTGGAGAAATTGCCGTGACGAGACGAAAGTTGGACGAAGTAATGTATGAATAACATCAAAAGACGCGTTTATATGCATCTTGAGTGTTAAGCTCATATTTTTCTTTGATCTTAAAATTTTTTCACAAGAAATTTTTATTTATTGTTCAACTTTTATTCTAATTTTATATTTTAATATTTAATGCGTGTATTGTCAATTAAAATAGAACATTGTATTCCATTTTTATTCCGCACATTATTTCAATTTGAATCAAATCAGATTGTTATTTTTTATCTGAATCATTTTTATTAGGTTTTATGTTAATTTAGTATTTTCTATTTTAAGTTGAGTTTTTTCGACATTAGCGATCTCGGTAATTAACTTCCTGAAGTTTCATCTTTAAGACGAATGCATCCCGTGGCTCCAATCGTCTCATCGAAAGGCGTAACTTGCGCTGCGCGTTAATGAGTAAGTATAATTAGTGCCGTTCCGGTTGTGACATCAGATAGAGGAGGTTTCCTCGAGTTTGCGAACCCGAGCGAATCCAGATGTCGTGACTTCGCGAGGTCAATTAATCTCGATCGATTTTGGCAAGGTTTGCTCGTCCCTAACTGCACAATATTTAACGTCACGTTATCAAACTTAATATTTTAACTAAACGAGTTTCGTATAAATGATAATTAAGAGTTTAACTCTACAGAGAGGTTTAATCCATCCGGCAAGAATTAATTCTATCATTATGCCTTATGTTAAAGTAGTATTTTGTGTGGCAAGTGTGGAAAACAACGAATTATGGCCGGTATTCATAGTCGGATCTTATTTTAAGATCATCTTAAGTAATTTCTTAAGATGCTAATACCTACGGCTCTGTGATTGGTTCATGACATCTTAAGATTGTACTTAAGACGCGGTCTTAAATATAAGATCCGACTATGAATACCGGCCTATATATGTCGCGCGTGAAGTTGCCGCATGAGCCGAAGGCTTATGGTGCATTCACACGAGTACGAGTGTGAATATACTATAAGCTGAGGCGAATGCGGCAACTTCACGCGCGACGTAATTCGTTGTCTTTCGCACATGCCACATACAATATTTTTTGTAATGCTTGTCGCGAAATTTCGATTTGAGATAAAAAAATCCATTTTATCCTTCTTGAATGATGACGGTTGTAACGAATTGACGTTTTGTCTCGCGTGAATTTCGTTACGTTCAAGTTTGTTATGTCAGTTGAAAATCGTAAAACAAAAACTATTAATCGTGAAAAAAAAGGAAGTTTTTTACACACTAGTTCGATAAAGTAAGGCATACATTGAATCGTTGAGAAATAAGCCACTTTCCGCACACGTTAAACAGCAATCGAAAATCGTACTTTCGCGACAGGAAACATTGCAAAAAGTATTTTTGTATAGGTCCTCAAAATTAATAATTTTAAATAAAACAAATAAAGGAATTAAGTTTTAAAAATATCAGGGATGATAGATTTTCGACATATGCGATAGGTTCTTTAATATTAAAAATTTTGCGTAAGACTCACTTGAGACGATTATAAGTATTATTAACAGTGATATAATCGAATGGAAATTATATCGCCTATCAGTTGACTCTTTCTCGGGAACAGTAAAATGTGGCCGTCTCGTTGCACACGTTTAAATGGTTTCCGCGAGGTCGACGTCGGGACAAGCCGCGAACAACGATGGAAAACTAAATAATTAGTGTGACGACGGTGAACGATCGGTCGAACGGACGATTAATGCGGCGACGACCTACAATTGATTTTCTGATTGGGCGGTCCGATGGGGGGAGTCCGATAAGGGGGATGGCGGGGGGAGGGGGGGAGGGGGTTGCTGGGGGGCTCGTCGTCGCCGTGTGTGTATCCATCATTCGTCTGTTACTCGCTGGTACTCCAACCACCGGCTCGATACAACGGCGAACCGTGGCGTCGAGGCCGCGTCACGCTTGCGCAATTTCGACGATTGTGTCTTTATTTTTGCGAACGACAGGTCGGCTTCCTTGTTCCCTCTCTATCTCTCTGTCCCCTCGCGATCTAAACGCGTCTGGGGGATTGTGCACCGTCCGGGTCCGTCGCCGATTTCTCAGTCGCGAAGCTGTATCTACTCACGACTATTATACTCGGGATCTGCAATTATGAACTTGCGATACAACTGCATGCAGCATCTGCAGTTATACGCGTATTGCATAATCGAATTCAGAATCGGCGAGTCATTAAAGAGTCATAGTACAATTCCGCGAACAAGATTGGCTATTATATTGCCACGCGATTGTGAGATCTATAATTGCCGAGCTGCGATACAGTTGCATCTGGGATCCTGCAATATCACGTGTTTATTTAATTATTATAATAAAATTACATCGAGAGGATTGTATTTTAGGGCTCCTTCAGTCTGGAATTTATGAAATTTTGAGTTCGCGGGATTTCTTAAGAATTCTCATTGAAAAAGAAAGGAATACTAATAACCAGACGCTGATGAATTCCGCTAAATTAATTAGGGGTTAATGAGAAGAAGCTTGTCGTATTTCTTTAATTATTGCGCGGCGATTTACATGCCAGAAACAACGAAAAGATCCAGGGATCTTTTCTCGGAGATATTCTTCTCTTTCGTATACATCGACGACACTATAATGTCATTAATGAATCTCTATCGATCATTTAATTTGTCTTGTCAAACTCGGATTCTTTCCTCGTTGTTCGATGTGACTTCACTCTTGACACACTTTTCGCATGAGCACCGTTTTCATTAATAACAGCTTACGTATACTAGCGAGTTTTTATAGTAATACACGCACACGCGCGCACACGCATTTACACATTCTATACGCTCTTAATCGTAATTATAATTAAACGCACGTCGTTCCGTTTTTATTTACAAATTCCTCGTTACTCCGTGCGGGATTTAATTAGGGAGATTCAATTGGGAATTTAATTAGTCCGGTGGTAGTTTATCGGGTGATTTTGCGGTTACAGGAAGCGTGTTTGGAAGTACTATGTTACAGTTTACTTATTAGGCTACTAGTCAGATTGTTCACTCGCGTTTCGAGTTCTCGCGCGATCAAGCTATCAGAAAATTTGCTCTAAATACACGCAAAAAATGTTTGAAAAATAGTACATTTATAAAGATAATTACTTATATAAGAATTATTAAAAAGAGTTCAAGCGTAAAAGATAAATTTTATTGTAATAATTAAAATATCAGTTTTGGGACAGAAGTGATCATTGAACATGGAAAGATGTGTTTAGTATTAAATAGAAATTATTGAAAATAAAAGTTGTTACAAGACACAAAATTATAAAGTAAATAAAAAAATTATTGATAAAAATTAAAATTATCTTGTGATTATTTGAGTTATCAAAAATAATCCTAGTAAAGGATCTGAATTTTGTCCTAATAAAATATTTTTTAGGAGATACCAATTACTTTTAATATAAAACTATTAAAATAGGCATCGTTATATGTATATTACATATTATTGCATATTGATATGTAATTGATATGAAGTATTAGTACATATGTTTAGGAGCTGTATACGTATATTTAGGGAGATTTAAAAAAATATTTTTAGTTCGTTAAAATTAATATTGGATACGAAACAGGCGTCGCTAATAGGAAGAATCGATAGAGAATTTTTAATCCGTCAACAATCGCCAACGCTATCCACTCACACACACACACACACATGCACAAAGAATATTAGCTATTCAGGCCCTTGTTACAACCGTTTCTCGAAACTAGCCAATCGCGCGAGTAAAATAGCACCATTCGATGAGTTCGAATTTGCCCCGAATGTCTCTTTACTTCTCTCATCGACGATTCGCGCATTGATCTTCCATTCCCGTCGTTTAAACTCTACTGATGGCGATCCCCGGTCTCCCGGGGCTCAGGGCCTACCTAGGCGGTCGCCACTCTTGATTCCGATACCTGCAGAGCAGCACCTTCTTGAACGCCTGACGGAAGACCTTGTTGAAGATGGTATAGAAGATCGGATTGACCATGGAGCTGGCGTAGCCGAGCCAGGTGACCAGGTCGAAGATCTTGCGGTCGATACGACGCTCGCAGTCGGGGCACACGGCTGGCACCAGGTTCAGCACGAAGAACGGCGCCCACAGGATTACGAACGTGAAGAACACCACGCCGAGTACCTTCGTCGCCTTCTGCTCCAGCCGGATGATCCTGCCGTGGCGGGAACTGTTGCGCGAGATCACGCTGCTGTTACGCGAATGATGGCTGCGCACCTGGCCACCCGAATACCTGAGCAGATTCGGCGACGACGGATTACTCTGGTTCAAGGTTACACTCGCCGTGCCCGTCGCGCCGTTGTGCGCCCGCATCGTCGCCGCGCGTCGCAACGGCGTCGCTCTCGCGTTAGCGGCCAGCAGGGTCCTGGTGCTGCCTGCAAAGGATTCGAAATGTTCGATTCACGAAAATGGATGAGCTTGCGGGTAAAAGGATTGCCGCTGTCGCTGCAAATTGGAAATCGTTGCGGGAATCTTGGGGAAGTTCGGGATTCTAAAGTGCTGAAAGTTTGGCTTGCGCAGAGGAGAGGTATTCAGATGTGCGGAGAATTTGGAGATTCAGGCGTTGGTAGCGAAAATTTCAGGATTAGAATTTAATTACTCTTAAATAAAGAGCACTCTCTATGGGCAATGTGCAAATTCTTAACAATAAATAATTTAAAATTTGTTAATTCTCTGAAAATTAAAAATTTACTTAATACAAAGAGCTGAAAATTTTTAAGATTTCGATTTACGAACACTTACCGAATTTCTAAAATTAATTAATCAGATAAAGCAATCTAAGAATCTCACTCTTTCGAAACGTGATACGAAAATTAAAGAATTCAATAACTTTAAGATGAGAAATCGCAAAGATATTTTTTAATCTACGTTAAAAATCCTTAAAATTAGCGAACGCGCCAATTTTTACAGTCCTAAATCTTCCAAGATCAGTCGTGTGAAAAATCCCGTACGATCTTGGAGAGGCAATGATCGGGAGCTTTCCGTGACCATGAATCACGTTCTTCTCGAACGAATCTCTCCATTTTTCCCAGGCCGTAAAAAGAGGGTGATCGAAGAGAGCAACTGGGGGGAATCGGGCAACCCCGTTTCACTCTCCCCTCTTTGAGACTCGATCTAACCGCTTTCACGAACTCGCTCACCCTCTCTCTCTCTCTCTCTCTCCCTCTCTTTGCTTCCTCAATTTTTAGCGGAACGTTAGCGGCACGCGATGGCCAGGAGAATTCCCCGCAGGCAATTATCGAAGAGCTAATCGAAAACTCGCGTTGTTGTTTACGTCATCGCCACTCTTATCGTCACGTACCCAGGCTGGAACCTCGCCTTCCGCTTCGCCACGTGACCACGGAATTTGCGAGGGTCAGCTGCTCGTAACCTTTGGCACCCTCCGTAGATCTGGCACTGTTGTTTCTACCGAGTATACCCATTTCCGGACCTTTGTTGCCAATGGGTCTCGCGGTATCGCCCGGGGGACTCATTTCCAGATTCCTGTTACCGATAGGCTTCATGGTGTCGCTGGAGACAATGACAATCTCACTCGACGGTGGCGGTTTCTTCGAGGATTCCCCGAAGTAGGGACACGTACAGGGTGGCGGTAGCATTATCGGCCCTTCCGATACTTTGTCGTGACACTTCTTGCGCGACGAGTCGTCCTCGCCTTTGCGACAGGACGACTGCTCGTGGAAGCTGAAGGACCTCTTTCTGGGAGTCTTCGGCGAGTCCAGAATCTGCATCGTCCGCTCCAAGTGGGCCTCGTTATAGGTCGACGCTCGTCTACGATGCTTCCAAGGGCTCGCGAAGTCTTCCGCCGATAGGCTCGTTCTCGAGCAGGACATACTACTCTCCGTGCTCTCCGCACTCCTGGAAAATAAATAAAAATTGAGCTGTTAATATGTATTTATCATTATTAACACTCATTTTTATATAGTATAATTGTCGAGTAAAATTGAAGTACATAATAAAATATTAATGTCAAAGATATTAAAAATATAAAACTATTATTTATTAGAGCAATAGTTTAATATTAATTATAATATTAAATGATGATAACAATTATCATTTAATATTATAGTGACAATTATGTGTTACAGAATAATTAGAAGATTTCAGTTGCAAGTAGTAACAGTCTATAGATGGTTAGCCAGATTAAAATATTAATGTCAAAGATATTAAAAATACAAAACTATTATTTAGTAGAGCAATAGTTTATTATTAATTATAATACTAAATGATGATGACAATTATCATTTAATATTATAGTGACAATTATGTGTTACAGAATAATTAGAAGATTTCAGTTGTAAGTAGTAACAGTCTATAGATGGTTAGCCAGATTAAAATATTAATGTCAAAGATATTAAAAATACAAAACTATTATTTATTAGAGCAATAGTTTATTATTAATTATAATATTAAATGATAATGACGGTTATCATTTAATGTTATAGTGACAATTATATGTTACAGAAAAATTAGGAGATTTCAGTTGTAAGTAGTAACAGTCTAGATGGTCAGCTAGATTATGTACCACGGTGCACGAAAAATGCACCTTGTCGCAGTTAGAGATTTTTCGAGAAGTTATTAAATCAAGCAAATGTTTGTAATCGAAACGTTCGTAATCGAAAAATTAATATTTGCAGTCTGTTGTTATTTCACATTCAACAAACGTTTTATTATCCACTGTAATACCGAGGAGAGAAACATTTTGAAGGTTTCACGCGTAACGAGGCTTCTATTATCAATTGTAATCGATTTCAAAATAATCCCCGCTGCGATAAAAAGGTATGAACGTTTTATTGAGGGATTAATGCTCGAATCCTGTTATTTTATCACGCTCAATAATCTCTCTGCCGTTATATATCAAGCCCAAGAGAAAAAGGGAATATTTGAAAAGTTTTTAACGCGCGACAAAAGCTTTTTCTTATCAATCGCAATCGAGTCGAAAATAATCCTTCTATATTTCGTGAACCAAATCTGCGCGAACGAACGATTGATTCGCCGATTCCTTTATCATCCGGTACGGGATAATCCTCTTATTGTTTCACGCGAGATTGTCGCTTAAAGTCCGTCGAAGGGAGAAAATATTTGGATATTTCTGTCACGAGTCAGCTTCAAAGGGAATCTACAAATATCGCCGTCACGAAATGTGCATATCGTCTATTGTTCCGATACGAGCGCGAGTCCCTTTATCATTTGATACGCGGATTCGGTCGGCCGCATGCAGCTGAAGAGGAAAAACGACGAAATAGAGGGGAAAAAAAAAAGAAAAAAAAATAGGGTACCATTGCATCCCATTTTGCAGTGTGGCGCGGTAATTGATCGCGAGATTGGATGAGCTTGTGCGCGAGAGCGAGAGAAAAAAAATTGCTTCCGTCCCTGCAAATTAGAGACGCGCGAGATGTGCACCTGTACCGTGAACTTCTGACGCTGCCGTGGGATACGCGCGTTTCCATCGTCAACCGTTATCAGCCCGTTATTTTTTCACGTTGGTTACTCGAATAGCCATAAATATCCGTATATCTTTGTTGCTGGTACTTTATTTGCTAGCGATTGCGAATAGATATCAAAACAAAGTGAAATCTTGGATTAAGAAGGAAAATCAATAACATAATGACGTGAGAAAACATGAGATTAGAACTATGAGACGGCATTCTGAATTTTGGTAAAAGGATAAATAAAAAAATTTAAAGAGTGAATTAAGATAATGACAAATAATAATGGAATAAGAATTTTAGTTGAAAAATATTGACATAACAAAATTGTGGGATTTTAAGATGATTTCAGAAACTTAAGATTAAGAGCTCGATGGCTCGACGGAACAGACAGAATTCTACTATCGTTCTTTAAAAATTAAGATAAAATGGCTATCTTTCTATGTGCCACTCTTCAGCATTATCGGAGCGTTATCGTTGTTGAAGATTGACAATTTTATCAGCGCTTTAGAGATGCGTTGGCGGGGTTTCGGGGATAATTGAGGACGCTTCCGGAAGGAAGAGAAACGACCCGATTGTCCTCGGAGTGGATTACGGCCGCGGTCTTGACGGCAAATTGAGAAAAATATTGTCGAGGTAAACTGAAGGGGTCGAGAAAGAAGTAGTTGGGGGAGATGGCCTGGTTGAAGGAGAAACAGATGCATCCGAGGAAATGCATTTTAAACAGAGAATCTAATTTGGTTTCTTTCTGCCGTTATATTGGTAAATATTGGATTATTAAAAAATTGCTATTTTTTATTCTTATTATTATTTTTATTAAAATTTATATTAACCTATCACACACACACACAATTTATATATTAATTTATTTCAAAATATGTGTATATTCCCTTTGACTTTTAGTTTGTTATTTAGTTTTTCTTTTAATTAATTTCAATGGACCTTTTTTATAGAATTTATGTAAGATTTTTTTTACAAAAAATATATAATAAAAAATATGAAGATACAATAAAAACAATCTTACTTTGTCTCGTTACATTATTTCGTAGAACTCGAACTCTGAATTTAAACGCTACTTGAGACAGCGTAAAAATAAAAATTTTTATTTATTTATTTTATAAAAAATCTTTGTTTTGTATTACCAGTTGTGCTATCAATTCTGATGTGTATATATGCTTGTTTCATTACTTTATTATTAAATTTTGAATTATATTATTATATAATTCAATTCATAACATAACAATTGACGAAAAAACATCCTGAGGCAGGTCTTTGAATACTCCGCGGTTATTTAATTTACGAGATCGACAGAAAGCAACTCGTCGGCTTCACGAAAGGCAAAGTCCTCTGCGCGCAATAGAGAGGTAATCTTCGTTTGATGCGTTCAGAGGCACGATCCTAAGTGCATTCCTTTATTAGAGGTTCACGTGGGGGCAAGAGCAGTTTACTTAAGTACGCGGCCACGAGCGAACGAGCGAAACTCACCATCTGCGACCTCCCTCCCCCCCGTCCATCCCCTACGCTCGCCCTTTTCGTTCCCGTCCGGAGGTTGGTCCGTTTTGCACTTTGAATGCCAGCAGCTAAGTGCAATCCACTTTGAGGCTACCGTATATAAATGGGTTTTCTCGTCGTCGCGGTGACCTTTCTGACGCGTCCGCTTTCGCGTTTTCACGTGAGTCCCGCGAGGATTCAGAGAGAGGATTCAGACTTTTCGAGAAGTTCGACCGTCGCGGAATATGCAAAATTCAAAAAATCGCGAGAGCTGCGTAATCACACGTGTGATTTTTATCCATATATGTATATGTATAATCCTCTAAAAAGTAACTTATTTCATTGTTTTGCAAAATATACATATGGGTAAAATTTTATAAAATTAGGAATTTATTACTTTAGGAATTATATCTTTCGCGAGATTAAGTTACGTATATATTATTTGGGTGGAATTAAATTTTTCCGCTTTCTAAAAGGATTCCGTTGATCTTGCACGATCTGGGATTTGTTTTAACTTTTATAGTGGATGTACTCTTGGACGTATAGCTTTAATATATCATTAAAGCCAAAGGGGACCTGCCCCGGGATTTCGTTACTAATACGTCCATTAAGAGGTGCAAGAGTAAAGAAGGAAGCTGGAAATGGAAGCTGCGCAATCTGAAATATTGCGATCTAATGATTGCACCAATTTACTTTGAGAGATTTTCGCCTTTCAGTGGCATCCGATACGATTCCGCTCTCGCGCGCTTCTCGCAAGATTTTTCCAGCCGTTTGCGTCTTGGAAAATCTTGCGCGTCTCGAATTGTAGATTACTCGTTTTCCAAAGATTTCTGCCGCCTGAAATGGCATTTCTTGCAGATTCTCGCACTACTTTTTAAATTCTTGTATCTTATCTTCGCGAGGTAGGTAGGTATCTGTCGTCGATCTGTGATCTTTCGAAGCGTTTGAACTTTAAACATATACTTCTTCAACGCTCAAAGGGAAGGTAGGAAATCGAAGACGCAGGACAGCAGATCGGTGGATTATGATTGAAACATATTTTACTACGGTAGGTCGGAGGAGTCTTTTAATATTCCGCTCGCACTCCCACGTTCTCATTCCACTTTCAGTTTGCGTATTCTCGTGGATCGACGCTGGTAGCTCTAAACGACGTCAAATATAACTCCCCCCTCCCGCAACTCACACTCTCTTTCTCTCTTTCTATCTCTTTCTTTCTCTCGTTCGATTCCTTGAGGAAGTAAGTGATGATCCTGTGTGTAAGGACATCCCGAGGAAAATATATCTTAGATTCCCGAATGAATTGAAAGTTGATTTTTTTCAACTGACATTTAACTTCTAAAAAAATTGGTATTTTATTAAAAATTCTTAAATTAGAAGGAAAATAATTGTTGATTTCGAAAGTTTTGTGGATTTTAATTATTCGAATTAAAAAAATTAAGTAAAATTTCTTATTTGACATATATTTTTTACGAAAATATTAGCGGGTTTGTAAACTCGAAATATTATACATAAGTACATATATTGAGAAGCGCGAATATTTTCAAAAATATTCTGAGAGCAACATGCTACGTTTTTAAGAAATTTTCGGAAGATGTACTTTTTGATAGCAATACGAGATTCAAACTGAAGAATATTAAACGTTGATCGAATGTCATAAATTTGGATTACAGACGCGAATATGGAACATTATAAGAAATTTTTCACTTAAGAACTTCGACGATCTAGTTGCGTGCGTAGGTTCTTGGTACATTGGATGACACAAATTCGCCGGAAACTCTCCGGCTGCCGCCGTAAGTTGATTTGACGCAAGGCTAACCGCGTCTCGTAGTAGTCGCGGTTGTTGTGCGAGCCAGAGTGACAAAGTGACGTAAATTCATGCCGTCGTATTGCCACGGAAACGTGCCGCCGTCAGGCACAATGGCGTGTTTTGAGAGCCCGCGGGTTACGACGCGATGGATATGTCGTTAATAATTGCGAAAGCATCCGCCGCGAAAATTCAGACAAGCACGGAAATTCCCTCCTCGCAAAATTGCGTCGGGGATAAATTCGTCATGTACTGAGAATTTTAACATAAAACAATACACGTTTGATAATACCACAGAGAAAAACGGTGAAGAGCGGAGAAAGAACAAAGGTAGGGCAAAGTAAAATTAAGAAACTTTATGAAAATTAATTAATTACAATTATTGTCTAAAAAGTTGTTTAAGGGAAAGAAAACTTTTATGAAAGACTCTCTTCTTACCGCTAAGGATAAGACACCTATAAAAAAATAAGATAAATAAGAAATTGTACCTATTTCTATTTATTATTATTTCTATAGCGTGTTTAATTGCCTGAATTTATATTTTCCATTATTTTTTTCCAACTGTACATTTTATTTTTATTATATTTGAGTTACGAAACTTATTATATTGTGATCATGAGACAGAGACTTGCAGAAAGAATTATGATTCTCAAACACATAATACATAATTGACTTGCAATATTCGTCATACCCGTTGCGGAAGCTGCATCTCCGCGGTGATGGACCGTGATGCTGTTGCAGTTGCAGCAGTTGCTGCTGCTGCTGCTGCTGTTGATGATGATGGTGATGATGATGATGATGATGATGATGCTGGTGTTGGGCTGTCGATTTTGATGGGGTCTGATTGCCGGAGCTGCCGGCCATCCCCTCGAGACCCCTCGATAGCTTTAGCATCTCCGCGCCGAAGGCATGAAGGGCGGACATGGCCGAGGGTGGTGGATCGCTCTCCTGCAGCCAGAGCTCGTGGGTGTCGAGGGTGGTCAGCTCGGTATCGGTCGACGTGCCGGAGGTGTGTTGCGGCGTGCCGCCGCTGCCGGCCGAGCCCTTGTTCAGGAGGTATCTCTTCCAGGTGCCCCGTCGCTCGAGCCCTGCGCGAGAATTATCGGAGAACCAGGGATTTTAGCGATTAATCAGAAATTTCTTTCGTTCGGAGAAGGAAGGATAATTCCGCTGATCTTCTATTTTATCCGTGAATGAAGGGGATTTGTTTTCCTTTTTATATTGGGATTCTAGCGACTTGGCGATTGGAGAGCTTCGGAAAATGCAGGATTTACTCCTCGTTCGCGAAGGGGGGACGCTCTTTTGTTGGAAAACGCGAGATTTCAGTGAATTTATCGACTGAAGATAGTGAAGATTGAATTTGCTTTTTTTTTTCTTCGATTTGAAGCTTTTTGAAATAAATTAATGCGAGAGCTCTCTTCTCACAAGAAGGTACTTCACCACTCCTTGTATTGTAAAGATACTTTGCAAAAATTTCTGTATCGTACTCTGAATTACATAGAATCAACAATGTTAAAAATGAATATTGATTGGTTGAAAATAGGAGTTTTACAAATAAAGATAGTTCTTCAAACGATTTATCTTATTTAGTATTCTTTAGTAAAAAGTTCCTCTAAATTTTTTCTAAAAAAAATTTTTTTTAAAAATAGTTAAAGTAAATTTTGTTTATTCTTTTTCTAATTTTGTTTCTTTTAATTTATCTCTTCCTTTAAATTATCGGGATATTTTTAGTCTGTCGATAAAAGAGCTGTACTTATAATGAGGTACTTAAAGGATTTCTGTGTCATGTCCTGCAATCTTTCAATCCTGCGGAATACTAAGTGCCCGTGAATGGGGCTCGCGCGCAACGGGGTATCGATTAATTTTCATATCGGCGAACAGTCGCGGACGGGGCCTTCTTAGCATACTGTGCCGCATCCAAGATCTTTGCATAATGGCCCGGCATTTGCATATCTCCGCCGTGGACGTCGACATGCTTCCGTTGACGTGCCGGCGAAATTTCTTGTCGCAAAGTGCTTTTAGACAGAAGCCGAGCCTAAGTCCCTCGTTCCATCGATTCCGGGATCGATTCAACGCGAAAAAACGAGCCGCGCGCTGACACCATTAATCAAACGACCATCGCCCACCAGGCATCTTCGATGTTGCATGCCGAATTATTTATACAGTATACGGCGAATTGCACACGCCAGAGATCCGCGAATAGATAACAGATTGTAATTGCCTAACCTGTGACGAAAACAATTAGTAAACTGAAAAAGCTTTGCTTTGTCTCTCAGAAAAGTTTATATAGAAGTTTCAGAAATAAAATTGTAATTAATATATTTTCTCATTGTTTGTATTTTTAATTCAATAAATATGTATGAGACAATGTGTCTCGCGACTTTTATTTTCTTCAAAGCTGGCCAGAAAACTTTATCAATAATAAATTATAATTGCCTAATCTGTGACGAAAACATTTAGAAAACCAAAAGCAAAAGCTTTGCTTTATCTCAGAAGAAGTTTATATAGATGTTTCAGAAATAAAATTGTAATTAATATACTTTCTCATTGTTTACATTTTTAATTCAATAGGTATGAGACAATGTGTCTCGCGACTCTTATTTTCTTCAAAGCTGGCCAGAAAACTTCATCAAGAATGCGTTTTAAAATGCAATAATTATGTGAAACGCGGTGTATAAAATAGCGCGGTGCATTCCGCCGTGAAGTTGGTATGCAAATTCTGTTTGAGGCAGTAATCGGAGGGTTGCCCAGGCAAAATCAAAGCGACAATAGACGATGTGGCTTCCGGCGAAACTTTCCGTCGAAAGAGAAAGAGGGACCGGTAGAAGCTTCTCTCCCTCGGGAACGCTTTGTTGAAGGGGACGAATTTGCGCCGGCGTTCTCGGAAAACGTTTATGAGACGCCTGCAGACACGGTATCCTTTGAAGTCCCGGAAGCCGACCGATAAATCGGAATAAATAATTTTTATCAGGCGGAGAAACTAACAATAAGTTCCCCGTCTGCTCGACACCTCGCTCGTTTCCGAATAAAATGTATCCCCGGGAAAAAAAACTGGGAAGCATTGTCGTGCGGAAAGAGATAGAAAATTGGTGAGAAGGATACATTGTATCGTATTACATCTTGCATTTTTTTATTAAGATTTTTTTAAATTTATTTTCTTAAAATATTATATTTGAAGTTTATTCACTTTTATGGATTTTAAAAGAAAAATCTGCAAGAAATGGGAAATTGGTGAGCAACAAGGTAACATTTGAAACAATAGTAATTTTTATTTTTTTATCGCTGTCAAGTTGATGGGAAGAAAGCAGGAAGTTGCAGGAGTGGTCCGTGAAATGATAAAAGTGTAGATGGAAGAAAAATACGTTTTAACCACTTATGTTATTTAATTACGATCTTAAAAGCACTTCTATAGGTAGAAACTTGAAACATCAAGGATTCGAACGTGTAAAAATTTGGAGAACGGAAGGAGATATCTAGAATTTCTTAAATATTTTGTTGAAATGTTCACGCAAGCTTTATTTTTGGATTCTAAAAATTCAAGATGAAATCTTTAATTAAATGAATATTCATTTCTTTGCTAATCTTCGAAAAATTAAATTAAATATTTATACATCTTATCATATATTTTATAATTATATGTATATTCAAGAATAAAAGATCTAAAAATTTCTAAAGTAAAATTGTGGCGAATAGAAAGTATTAAATGAGGCATTGAGGCAAGTCTCATCGCAAGAGGATTAATTGATGTCAGACTTTCGGGAATGGAAAAACAGGCTAGTGCATAGTACACTAACCTGCCGCGGAGGGTGCACCCTGAGGGGCACCCTGAGGTGCACCCAACCACCCTGATGACCAACCTGCTCCTGTCCCTCCGATGTTCTGCTGTTGTTCCGCCAGTAATCTTACTGTCAACGCGTACGTTAGCAGCATCACTCCCAGCGGGATATAGAAGCAAATTATACTACCGATTAACTTATAGAGAGGATCGGGAATCTGGCAGGCTCCGTCCACCAGTACCGAATCATCTTCCTGAAACAGAATGAGAAAATAGATCTGTTAATTACTGTTTGATATTAACTCTTGTAAATATTCGAGTGTACCAGCCGCGTGGCGAACTGTTAAATTAATAACAAATTATTATTAATTATCATGTAATTAAAATTTATGGACGTACATCCATTTAAATACCACAACCTTTTAAGTACCGTACCGTAACACATTATTTTATTGATAGTATATGAAAAAATTAATAGTTTATTAAATTTAATTTTAACGAAGTTTCTCTCAGCAAAAGATAATTAATTTTTTATTATAATTTATTCCAAAATTGCAATTATTAAAAATGTAATAAGTGGATTAATTATAAAACTTGTTTGATCGAAAAGAATAATAATTATATTTATAAAATAAATATACGCTTTGATTAAAACGATATTAAATTTTAAAATAATTTAGAAAGGAATGGCAACCTATCGAAAGTATCTTTGAAAGATCATACGTCATTAAATAACGTTTTGTGGGCAAGATTAGCAGCCTATCCACGGTAAACATATAAATGTTCACAGGACCAATAATAAGCCCCAGAAGAAACGCCATAAAATTGGTTTAACAGATCGAAAGATTTATTAAAAGAGGAAGAAGAAGAAATTAAAAAATGTAAAAACAAGATCGCGAAGAAGAAAAATTAAGAATTTGCACATTACTTCCTCATCATTTTTAAGTGTGCAAATTAGAAATTTGCACATTGCTTCATCAACATTTTATTTCGCTCATAAATGTTGATTAATTTAAATTATAATATTCCAACGGTAAACATATTTAAAAAATTGTAAAAATTATTTTATAAGAAATTAGTAATATTGAATGTGACAATGTCACAAATCAGCAAGTCTGAACGAAAAATGAGGATCGCGATTTTCTTATATGTTCTAGGACTCCGGAGCAATGCCCTAGTGTGGTGTCCCTTTTAGCGGAGAGCTACAATCCTCATGTGCGGTACGGCGCAGCGATGGCTTTGGGCATTGCCTGCGCGGGTACCGGCCTGAAGGAAGCTATCGCTTTATTGGACCCAATGACTAATGATCCTGTGAATTTCGTCAGGCAAGGTGCGCTGATCGCATCTGCCATGATCCTGATCCAGCAGACTGAATCAACGTGTGCCCGCGTTAAAGATTTTAGAGCATTATATGCTAAGGTCGTCGTGGACAAACATGAGGACGTGATGGCCAAGTTCGGAGCAATTTTGGCGCAAGGGATCATCGACGCCGGTGAGTTTTTTCCGAGTTTTTTTACATATGACAATTACAGATCTGTGATTTCAATTTTAATTATAGATATTCTGGCAAATCTGGAATTGTTCTTTTTCCAAAAAATTAAAATTGCGAATCCTGTATTCTGATATATGAAAAATATAAAATTTTAATTGGAATTTATTTTTTGTTCTTCCAAGCTTAAAAATTTTGAAGTTTATAGATATATTTATATAAAACATGCTTCTAAATTTCTTAATTTTTAGAGAATTTAGAATTTTTATCTACTCAAAATTAAATTCTTATATTATTATTAATTTTTGAACAATTTGCCATTTTTTATTTTTGAAAGCACAAACTCTTGTATTCTAAATTTCTAAACGCGCTAAATATTTCGCGAGATTTCTCACATATGAAAATTTCCTTTGCACTTTTGTCCAACCACACTCTCTTTAAGATTTTAATAACTTGAATTGTAAAAGAAATAAAATTAACGACAAGAGCAGCTGCAAAGTGAGATGACCGAACTTCCGTCTTTTCTTAGGTGGTCGTAACGTGACCGTATCTCTGCAATCGCGTACGGGACACACGAACATGCTGGCGGTGGTCGGTGCTCTGGTGTTCACTCAATACTGGTACTGGTTCCCACTTGCGCATTGCTTGGCTCTGGCTTTTACGCCCACATGTCTGATCGCCCTGAACGCTCAGCTGAAGATGCCCAAATTGGACATTAAGTCAAATGCCAGGCCAAGTATATATGCTTATCCTGCGCCTCTCGAAGAGAAAAAAAGGGAGGAACGAGAGAAGGTGACTACCGCCGTTCTTAGTATCGCGGCTCGCGCCAGGAGACGTGAAACTGAAAGGAAAGCCAGGGACTCCCATGAAAAGATGGAAGTGGTAAGTTAGAGGAAAAGTCAAGAAATTTCAGGAAATGTCAGGAAAAATCTTCTCTGTAATCCGACCAAATCAATAAACTTAACGAAGAAAATAGCGAGAAGCAATTATCGATAAAATAGCGAGAGTAATTACGAGAATGTTCAAATTCGATGTGTAGGTTTTCAGTGTGAATTTTGTGTATTATTGATATCTTAAAATATTTATTTGTCGCGCTCGAGCTATCAGTTTGCGAAAAATTCATTTTAAAATGATTTTTTGCTTGTATCTTACAATTGGTAACTCTTAACTTAATCGGTGCTATAATTTTATTAGAAATGAGTTTTTTACAATGTAAGAAAAGAGTTATTATATTTCTAGCAGGAAAAAATGATTATATATTATTATACTTCTGTTATTTTAGTCTCATTGACTAGACTAATGTGAATATTCTTTTTTTGGTAAATGTCGGAAAGTTTTAATGAAACATTTCCTAGGAATGTAATTTTATTATTGGAACTTGCTAAAATAACGAATTGGTTGAATTATTGAGTCAAACATTTTAGAATTTTTAAATTCTGGAATCTTTTCCATAATTATTAAAATTATTATACTTTTATATCCCGTGGATTTTAAAATTCTTGAATTTATCTGGCTTTTCGAATTTTAAGATTTCTTGAAATAGAAGTAATCTTTAAATATTCAGTACCTTAAGTTTTTAAACGTTTTTTAAGAAAGCGTCTAAATTTCGTGATATATAAATTTTTAAATCTTTTAGGTTTTGTTAGTTTAAACTCCTGCATTTTGAAATTGTTATTTCACGCTAAAATTTCTGATATTTTGAATTTTTTAAATTCTCAAATGTTTAAATCATTAAATTTATGGATCATACAACGTATGTTTTTTTGTTTATTACATTCCTGTTCAAAAATTTATAAATGGATTGATTTAAATATATATATATATATATATATTTGCACATTTTGTTTTATTTTGCGCGAGTAAATACTCGCATCAGGTGTACGTTGCGTATTATAAACGAGAACAGAATCCTGCGCATTTATCTTATCAAAGGTTGTTGTTCGAAATAATGTATTAAGATTTTTCCTATTCTGGGACTTTGTGATGAACGTAGCAATTTATATAACAAACTCATGACAAATGAAAAGATATAGATTTCAAACACACTCGCCCACATAAGAAAAGACAAACTAAACAAAAATTGCAGGATCCGCCTTCGGAGACGAAGGAGCTTCACGAGGTAAAGGAAGCTGCGTCGTCTTCAAAGGAGAAGGATGACAAGAAGAAGGACGAGAAAGAGGCTAAGGAAACCAAGGAGAAGCCCGAGAAAAAAGTGGTAAAAGACGATGAAAAGGAGAAGAAGGAGCCCGAGCCGAGTTTCGAGATCCTCCAGAATCCTGCGCGAGTTCTGCGTCAGCAATTGAAGGTCATACAGCTGGTTGAAGGCAGTCATTACACTACTGTTAAGGATCTTCAGATCGGTGGCATTGTCATGGTTAAGCACATACAGACGGACACCGAGGAGGAACTCGTCGAGCCCGTCGCCGGTGAGTGATTGATCCTACATTCGCTGATTATAGCTGAAAACTTTCTTTCAGATATTTTGACGAAAAAGTAACTTTAATTTATATTTAACAAACAACGAGAATGATTAAATTGGAAATTTCGCGATAGTGAAGCAACAGTTCTTGAAGTATAATTATATTACACGATATTCGTAAATTTATAGGCATAGATTTCGAGATATTTATTAATTATTAGGTTTTAAAAAAATAAAGATTTAATTATTAAACTTTATCTTTTAGTCACACACATGTATTTATTAATTTATAGACTGTTGAGGATTTAAGATTTTACGCGTAAAAAAATTATCGATAATCTATAATATATTTTTGATATCGATTTTTTAACAAAGGAGATAAATTTTTTTACAAAATAGTATTTTGAAAATACAATTATTATAAATAAATAAACCGATCTAGCCTGATCCGTTTCTTTTGGAGTATCGAGTACGTGCTAGAAGAGCGTGCGGTTGAGTACTTCCGGTTTGTTTCAGCTTTCGGACCGAAGCCGGAAGAAGAGAAGGAAGCCGAACCGCCCGAACCCTTCGAGTACACCGAGGATTAAAGGCCGGAAACACGCGTCAGGCCGTTCCGTTATCCTGTCGCCCGCCATTCGTCATCGCGATGGCATCGCAATACGCTCGTCGTCACTTTCGTTAATATCCTCACGTCTCTTTTTTTATATTCGATTTCCTTGCGTGTCTATTTAATTAGCGGAATACTCTGCCAGCTGTAATAAAGCTGTTGCGTCAGACCCACTCGTGTTATCAGTCTCCCGCCTTACAACTCTTTAATTAGGTTCCTAAGCAGAATCAAGAAGATTAATGAACAGCTCGCCAATTTAGTTATTTACGAAGCTATGAATAGGAATATTTATGGATTAATGCGAACGTATTTAATTTTTTTTAATTCAAGAATTAATTTTTATTAACAAAAATAAAAAAAGGAAAGATCGATGGAAAATAATTCATAAATTGCTGTGCAATGATTGTAAATAAACTGATAATTCCTTTTCTTATGAGTTTTTTATTTTCTACATATACATACGTTATGTATTAATAAATTACATTTTTATAGATAAATAATTGTGTCATTTCTATATTTCTGATTACATTTTTAATTAACAACTTAATTTTTATACATGCGCGTTTGCGATTTTTATTATTTATGGATTCTTACAGAGGGGAGAAAATATTAATAAAATTATATGTGCACTTTATTTCGTTCATTTGTAGGAAAAAATTACAATCAACTTTTATTAAAAATATCTGTTTTTTATTCTTGCAATTACGCTGAAATAATTCTTATAAGGCGTGGTGCCAATAAATAAATGGATTGTCAGCACTTCTCTGTGACTTGTTATTTCCTGTAAACCTTATTAATAATTTAGACCTGCGGAGACGATCATGGAGTTATCCTTACACGTCTGCTCGAGCACTTTATTTCTGAAGTTAGCGCGGAGCATACGCGAGACAATACACTCCATAATTCATCGTGCTCATCGTTAAAGTTTGACGCGAGGCTCGCGGGTCACACCGTAGACATGAATCTTCCTTGAAATACGCTTCCGCTTTCAGTCTCCGTCGTCCGTAATGGTCAGCTCGTGTTCCGCTTCTGCGGCGGTTGCCTTGATCGAGCGCGGGTCATAACGCCCGTCGGTGAGTTTCAAGGGGAGAAGGAAACGGGTAGAAGATGAGGAGATAGACGCCCCCTCGTTGCAAGATTGCTGCCCACGCACGTGTACATCCGCCACACGTGTTCCCGGAAGGTGCGAATTCCGCTCGACGTCAGTCGATAGCACTCGACATGGGGTCTCCGGGGAATGGAGAGTAGCTCAGAGATGACGTCGCCACACCCTTTAATTTTCCACGTAGGTTTCTCAAGATAGGGAGGAAGTTGAGAAGTCGAGAATTCAAGGATTTCCTGTTTGCGTTATGAAATCGACGATAAAAAGGGAAAGTAGATTTGGAAATGAGAAAATGTCTAAATTATAGGAAAAAATGAAAATGTTTAAGAATCAAAAAAGTTGGTACGTGAAAAATGGGACTTAAGAAATTGTGACACCAAGTCTATAAAAATAAAAAAATTGTATCAATTTTAAAAACTTTGGAATTTTTATACCTTCAATTTCACAGAAATTCCGAAATTCGTGATCAATGATAAAAATGTTCCAGGGAAAATCTGGATTTGAAAATGAGAAAATCTCCCGAAAATGTTCAAATTATAGAAATGAAAATGTTTAATAATCCAAAAAGTTGATACGTGAAAAATCAGACTTAAAAAATTGTGGCACCAAGTCTATAAAAATAAAAAGATTGTATCAGTTTTACAAACTTCGGAATTTTGACCTTCAATTTTACAGAAATTCCGAAATTCATGATCAACGATAAAAATGTTCCAGGAAAAATCTGGACTTGGAAATGAGAAAATCTCCCGAAAGTGTTCAAATTATAAGAATGAAAATGTTTAGAGTTCGAAAAGTTGATACGTCAAAAATCAGACTTAAAAAATTGTGTGACACCAGGTCTCTATAAAAATAAAAAGATTATGTCAGTTTTACAAACTTCTTTTGACATTCAATTTCACGGAAAATCTGAAATTCACGTCCAGAAATGTCCAGATGGAAAAAAAATGAAGATATCCTGCAGGATGTAAAAATTTGACGTGCCGTGAAGACTTATTTTAAATCTACCGTCTGTCCTTTCTCCACCATTCGAGGTCTGGATCTCAAATTGACGCGTAATTTAAAGCAAATAATTTTACAACGCGGGGAAAAACGCAGAATACGCGTGTACACAATCGGATGGGATATTCTTGTCGCCTCACGGCACAGATTTCACTTCGGGTGTTGGATGGAATTTTGAATGAGTACATGGCGGCCGCGAAATTTGGATCAATACCCAAGTAAGGCTTGAAACGCGCTGGTAAATGGTGTTGTAAAGTTGCTGAAACTCGCCCGACAAACTCGTCGATGCGGCGCGATGCTCGTCGTCTCGTCCCCGTCCCGTCTCTCTCTCTCTCTCTCTCTCTCTCTCTCTCTCTCTCTCTCTCTCGTCGCGCCGTGAAACGAAAGTAGTTTGCACATTTGCAAGAGCAGTTTGCAAGCCGTGGCAGCTTCTACGACGATGAACACGCCCGGCGGGGTAAGAAAATAACCCGTTAGACGTGTACACATTACATCCATCCCCGCGGAAAACCCATAACGCCCGGCATTTTCCACCGAAATTTTCAGTCATGTTTTCATTCGCGAGAAATTAAAGGCGACATGTATAATTACTCTGTTGTCGCGCGCAGCTACTTGGTTCTCCCAGTGTGCGCCATTATATTTTTTACGTCGCTTAAACACTCCTGACGTAAATGCAAAAACGTAAAAATAAGAAGAACACAGCAATGAAGAGCAAACTAACTGAAGATAAAAAAAAACAAGCTTTATGTACATTGAGCTGTAAAACAATTACGTCGAATGAAATTGCAGAAGTGGCGTGCAATTCTTCGAAATGCGCATGTTGCGCGCTCGCTGGTGTTATTTATGTAGCAATGATGAAGGCTCGGGATTTGGACGGTGACGTTTAACGAGATTTTCGGGACGGGTTGTGGCGGTAAAGCCGCATTGAAACGACGCCGACGGCTGGTTGAAGGGCCAGTTTCGGGGATTTACGAGGGGACGTGGCGCCGAAAACAAACGGACAACTGTTACATAATACAGCGTCGCTTCATCTCGTGCCGTTAATTTCACTCGTGCGAGAGAATATCGCGCCGCCGCGCCGCGCCGCGCGCCGCGGCCGCCGGCCTCCTCCTTTCCGAACGGGGCCGCCCGCGCCGCGCCGCCCGATGAAAAACGGGTGCAGTCCTGTATAAATCCATCCTGCTCCTATCCTGCATCGAGAATGATCGATGAGCAACGCTTCCCGTTCCCGCAAGCGGCGATAAACTTTCGGCTATCGAGATTCGCGTTTCTGCCACCCTGAGAAAAGGATTTTACGGGGGCGAGACCGCGGCAATCTTTTGATCGTTACGGAAAATTGAGTAGCGTGTTCGCGGAGCGGAATGCATGGCAAAAAATTATCGCGCGTTACATTTTAGCCGCGCTGTAAGCTGTGGCCGTGTATTCATATCTGGAGAAATGTATAATTTTTCAAAACTACGATATGGATGCGAGTCAACAGCGCAGGAGAGGAGAAAATGTGGGATATCTCTGAACTGACATTTATACGATCGAAAAGTCCAGTTTTTATTGAAGGAATAAATAGAATAAATTCTCTTTACACACACACACACTGCACACTGCACATAGAAAGAGAATTTGTATTGTATAATTTTTATTTATAATTATTAGAATGAAAGAAAAGCTGGAGTAGTGAAATTTATCTTCATATCTACTTATCTAATCTTCGCCAGAACATAATAAAGAAGAAGAAGGCAAAGAAAGATGAAAAGACGAGGAAGTAAAAAGAAAAAAAACTAAAGGATTTTCTGATTGACAGAATAATTATCGCGGATGAAGGGCTGAAATGCGATGGCTCACCTTCGAGTACATCAGGCTTAGAGGTAGGCTGATCGCGATGCTCAGGATCCAGACGAAGGTGATCTTCAGCGTCACCCTCTTCTTCGTCTTGTTACGCCCGAACTTCATCGGGTAGCGCAGACTCAGATAACGGTCCACGCTTATAGTGCACAGATGCATTATGCTGGCGGTGCAGAATAATACGTCGAGGCAAATCCAGGCGAGGCAATAAACCGACGGCAACGGGAAGTATCCTGCGAAACAAAACGGCGAATGAGTCTTGCCCGCGTACTCGCTCGGAACGCGGCTAATTAAATCCTGGCTCAATTAGCGTGATCTTGGCTTGCCGGGAGATAAATTTCAATTATCTCGACATTCGTCCGCGCGGTATTTTATTTATGCGCCAACAGTATCGCTGAATATTTTTCCGTATTAAACGGATTTTAACATCGAGATATAACGGCGCCGCGGCCGTATGGAATTAATATAACAATTGAAGTTTTAATATACTGAACGCGCATAGAAATAAAATATACGTTTTTTTTTTTTAGGAATTAATTTTTGCTCGTCGCGAGCATTTTAACATTAAATTCTGTTTAACATTAGATTTTTTTATTGTGTCTTAAATATTAGAAATTAAACATTATAAAAATGTGAAAATTGAATTATTATTATTATTTATAGAGTTATTATGGTAAAAATGCATAATAACGGACCCAGGCCCAATGACCTTGACCTTGACATATGTTGTCAAGGTCACCCTCCTGAGTGACCGTCAGAATGTTTTAGCCGTCGCTTGTTCTTTATTAAAATGTTATCAACAAAAAAAGTTTGAAAAATATAGCAGTTATTTTGAGTATTAAAAGGCATAAACGACTAATATGTACGTGGAAATAGTAGGTACATGTATGAACGAAGGAAAGTCATTTAAAGCAGTGAATCGTCAAATTAAACCGTCTTTTTGTTAAAGCAGAGAATAGTTGGTATACAAAAGTATAATATATACAATTTTGTGTTAGAAAGCATAAATATAAAGTATTCTCTGCTTTAACCATAATTTTCTGATTACAATTGTACAATTAAAGATAGTTTACAATTATAATCGTACAATTATGGTTAAAACAGAGAATATACTTTATATTTATACTTCCTAACACAAAATTGTACATTATATATACATACTTTTCTATACCAACTATTCTCTACTTTAAAAAGTCTGTTCAATATATTAACGATTCACTGCTTTAAATGACTTTCCTTTGTTCATACATGTACTATTTCTACGTACATATTAGTCGTTTATGCCTTTTAATACTCAAAATAACTGCTATATTTGTCAACTTTTTTTGTTTATAACTTTTTAACAAACAACAAGCGACGGCTAAAACCTTTTGAATGTTGGTCAATTATAATCATACAATTATGGTTAAAGCAGAGAATACTTTATGCTTCCTTACACATAAAATTGTATATACATATAGGTATATACTTTTCTATATCAACTATTCTCTGCTTTAACAAAAAGACTGTTCAATATATTAACGATTCACTGCTTTAAAGTTTAAATGACTTTCCTTCGTTCATACATGTACTATTTCCACGTACACATGGGGAAATAGTACATGCCTTCTCACTTGAAATTGCACGCGTATCGGAGCATATTCAGAGCGCGTGCTCCATCTCTAGATATTCGTGCATCATGCCTGTTTATTTTAATTCCACTTTTTATCGAATTTTTTGTGCCTATTTATTTTAATTCCATTTTTTTATCCCATTTTTCGTGCCTACTTATTTTAATTCCTTTTTTCATTCCATTTTTCGTGCCTATTTACTTTAATTCCATTTTTTATTTAATTCCATTTATTTATTTGAGAAATGTAGAGGAAAGTCCCCTATTATGAGATAGGCTCCTAATATGCGATAGCGAGGTTTCAGCTAAACTAATAGGTCCTATCTGTTGATTCCACCATGAACTTATTGTCCTTGAGGTAAAACCTATTTAGTGGAAAATTCATTGTTTGATCGTGCTTGTAGTCGTTGCAGAGAAAGAAATTGTGAAATTGGATGTTGTCAAGTGCCATGGATATGAGTCTTTAAACCTTATTGTTTATTATATAATTAATAAATATTTGGCAATGAGTTCTGAATGCAGCGATAGAGTAAGATCAAGTAAGATCGTATTAATAGGAAAATACGGGATGTATTGAGTTGCTCAATTGTAGAAATTAGATTTGGTGATCGCGAAACCGCAAGGAGTGGGGCTTGTAACATAAGATACTCAGGGTACTCCTGGGTTGCTGGAGTATGAAAGTTTTTGTACAGTAATAAAATGAGAGAGAATACTATATTAACGTTAAGGGAAGGTTTATACAAAATTATAAGTGCGTGCTGACCTTGATTTGAGAAGGAAGGGTGGAGGGGGAAGATTAGGTACAATATTGGGTATAAATGGGTTTATGATTGTTGCAAATATGCTTCTCCATTACATTTGTCTTTCAGAAACTTTAAATAAAGTTTTCTAATTACAATATAATGTATTTTTACTTTATTAGCGATTTCCCGGAGTCTCTCATATTAGGAGCATACTTTTTCGATTTTCCCGAAAGCTCATTTTTTATATTTTCCTAATTTTCAAAAAAATCAATATTTAAATTAAATTTTACATTTCAGCGTCGACTTCCGGCAATCACACAAAATAAATGTAGTATCTCATAATCGGGGACTTTCCTCTATTATTATAAAATATTTTTAAAATATATTTGGACTGCAACTTTGCCGAATACACACTTTACTTACTTACTTTATTTACTTACTTTACTCACTTTACTTTTTAATCTTGATTTTCTTAATCTTAATCTTTCGACAACTTTGCCGAATAATAAACAGTCATGATGCACGAATATCTAGAGACGGAGCACGCGCTCTGAATATGCTCCGATACGCATGCAATTCCAAGTGAGAAGGCATTTTTGTCCCCGTGTGTATGTACATATTAGTCGTTTATGCCTTTCAATACTCAAAATAACTGAAATATTTTTCAAACTTTTTTTGTTAATAACTTTTTAATAAAGAACGAGCAACGGCTAAAACCTTCTGAAGGTTACTTAGGAGGGTGACCTTGATAACATATGTCAAGGTCAAGGTCATTGGGGCTGGGTCCGTTATTATGCATTTTTACCGTTATTAGATATTATTGATCGAATTATTATTGATCGAACGGGTTAAAATTATCGTTACTACTCTTGCCAGATAAAATTTATATAACGATTAAAGTTTTATTATACTAAACGCGCATAGAAAAATATACATTTTTTTATGAATTATTTTTTGCGTGTGCGAGCATTTTAACATTAAATTCTGTTTAACATTAGATTTTTTATTGTGCCCTAAATATTAGAAATTATAAGCATTAAAATGTGAAAATTGAATTATTATTGTCGGACGGGTTGAATTTATCGCTACTACCCTTGCCAGATAAAATTGATATAACAATTAAAGTTTTATTATATTGAACGCGCATAGAAAAATATACGTTTTTTAAGAATTAATTTTTGCTCGTCGCAAGCATTTTAACATTAAATTTTGTTTAACATTAGATTTTTTATTGTACCCTAAACATCAGAAATTAAGCATTAAAATGTGAAAATTAAATTATTATTGATCGGACATGTTGAAATTATCGTTATTACCTTTGGCTTCTTAGCACGATGTCATATCGAGACGACATCAATACACGGGTATGCTAGCATGTATGATAATGATAGACAAGCAATTTACATGCGTATAAGTATATTAAGTAAACTTCGTAAGGGCGCGGCAATTTTCCTTTAATCTTCGCTAGATTGCATTCCAGGCAATTCGGTGCCATTCGATATTAAATTTTCAGGTTCTCTCGTAGCTGCGCGCTGCCCGGCGATATGTGGAAATAGTAATATTATCGCAAATAGAAAGCTATTATCTCTAGATCGACGTTGCAGTGATTTTATTTCTTTTTTTTTTGCGACCTTTAAACTTTGTTTAATAATTAATCTTCGTAGAGCTGTTATTCGAGTCTCAACGGGTGCTCTCAGGTTTTTTTTCAATTATTCATTTTTGCAAGCTGCCAAAGGCCATAATTGATACGCCCACTCTTCGTTAATAAACGTTTTACGTCTAGTGCAGGACGTGGCCGCGCAAAAACTTTAGTTTGTCGAGCAACTTCCGGCTGTAAAACTTCTCCGCCAAAGGTTACTTGCTAATCATTTTATGCACGTAATTAATGAGCAATAAATATACTCGCTCTGCAATCTTCTTTGCAGTTGTTCTTTTTCTGACATAAATATTTTGCAAACTAGGGATTTTTAGTTTTAATAAGAATTTTATACATTTAGATTAAACGATTAACTCGCGTGTAGCAACAAGTACAGATTCGATCGTGATAAAGATTATTTTCTGGTAATATGTTTTAAAACCTGTTAACGATCTAATCTCAATACAAAGATCCCGCTTGTTCGAAATAAAATTAAGATTCAATTAAGATTGGAATTTAATTTATTCCCAAAATATTTCGACAAGATTAGTTTTTAGATACCTACGCTGGAAAGGTTTGAACGAGGGAAAGTCGCTTAGAGGGTCAAAGGTTTCTCTTAAGTACACGGAGACAATGATTAACCTTTAACTGGTAAGCTTCTCTTTGACAGAGATTATTTAAATTTCAACAGTGTCGTGGAAATGTCGCGTGTGGGGTGTCGCGTTCGCATGGAATCTGTCCCCGTGGGAGGGATGAAAGTACCGAAAGCGCAGATCCTGCAGGTGAAACGACAGGCGGTTAATGTACGAAGGAGCGAGGGATTAACACAACTCCGCGTGTCGAACGAAATTACCGTCTCGTGCCCGCCGTGCAACCCCCAGAAACTGCATATTCATGTACGCCGCCGGATTATCCACCGTGTATACCGACGATCTAATATTTCGCTGTGTTATTAATGCAGTCGCTGTATACTCCGCCGTGATTCTGGCTGCTTGCTTGCAAAATCGTCAGCCGTCCCCGGAGATTTGCACGCGTATGCACGTCGCTTATATTTCTAAAGAAAGGGTCTGCTTATGATTCACGTTATTGTAACCGTCGTATATTATTACATGCATTTCATTTGCAACACGATATATTCGTTCAACGCAGTGAAAATAAGAATTAAGCATGAAGTTACACGAAACTGAATTCCATTAAGCGAGAAATCTATAGTTTAGTTAAATATCAAAAATCGAAATTCTTGAAATTATTGTGATCATAGGCCGGTATTCATAGTCGGATCTTATATTTAAGACCATCTTAAGTACAATATTAAGGGCCTGAGCAGAATGATTGACTTATAATTTTAAGACAATACGTCTTATTCTTTAAGTCTTTGATTTTAGTAACGCACAATACTGTCTTGTGTCTCAAGTCTTAAACGTGTACGAAGTGTCAATGTTTGTAAGACTTGAGACACAAGACAGTATTGTGCGTTACTAAAAACAAAGATTTAAACATTTAAAGCATAAAACATTGTCTTAAAATTATAAGTCAGCCATTCTTCGTCTGCTCAGGCCTTAAGATGTCATAAGCCAATCACAGAGCCATATTAGTGCCTTAAGATGTCATAAGCCAATCACAGAACCATATTAGGGTCTTAAGACATTACTTATTAAGACGGTCTTGAAATAAGATCCGACTATGAATACCGCGACCATAGATTAATTGATACAGTTTTTTTTTACGCGATTGACTGGTTTTTATGAAATTAAGAATAAAGAGCTTCTTCCGTAAATTAAATTTCATGAAAGCACGAAAGTTAAAAAAATCTATTACCTACACTGTCTACACATGGATATTAATGAAAGTAAATATGTGTACATACGTACGATATATACATATGTATATTATTTATATATTCATCGTATGTAATTAATTATCGATACAGAATGTGTCACAACCGCTATTAGTTCCCGTACGATACTTTAATAATGTGTATACTAGAATTTTTTATTAATAATACTTCAATTAATCCTAATGTCGGCCGCGGTGGTTTTCGATTCGAATTACAAGCGATTGAAGGTGGCTAATAATACCGCACAGAATTAGAACAGCAATCACCTGTTATTGATTTCACATTAGCTTAGGTGATATTAACTTTTGCTGTTCAAATCATTCTGTCTTTCGCGTTTCTTACACATCGATATACACGTACACTACGTAGCAAATCTACAGTTAATACTGACGATTAATTACTTTGACGATTAATACCGACAATTACTAACAATAAATTTTAAATGCCGCACTTAATCCCATTTCTAACTGAATTTTAATCGAGTAAGATAAATCGTTATCTTGAGTAAATGTTGACGAATCGTAAACGAACGAAGGCGGAAGTTCCGGGACATTAGCTCGTTCACCGAAAAATCAATATGAAATTCGAGTAGCGTGCGTGCGTCCGAAATTTACTTTTTGCAAAATTTGAAAATTTCTCGAAGTGCCAACGAGTCGGGTGGCGCGCGGCCTTGGCCACTTGTTTCTGCCGCGTACAGCGTGTTGTGTTTACACAAGGTCGGCGCGGTCGGCGCGCTGCCACTCGCACGGCGACATTCGAGCGGGTATAGCGGCGCGGCGCGGGCGGCGCGCACCGTCGCGGTGTTTCCCTTCGAAACGCGATTGCACGATTGTGGCGGAGCACCAACACCAAGACGCAGCGCGAAGTAATTAGTCGTTGGTCGACTTTCGCTATTTGATGACTCGCAAGCGTTTCTAATGTTTCTATAATGCAACTACTTGCAGACATAGTATTTTGCGTGACCCGTTTATTTAAAGTTTGCATTGAAGTGAGGATCGGAATTATAAATTAATTATCATCCCGTTACGGGCGACAGTCATTTCTTTATCGGGATTTGAAATAGATTCTCGCGTTGTTCTCGAAACTTTTAATTATTAATTTGAAAGCAATTCGCTTATTTTTTATTATTAGAGCGCACGAAAATACGTGAATCATAAAGAAAGGTAAAATACAATTGAAAGAATCATGATTATTGCTGATTGTTTATTGATAATGCTGAAAGTAACAGCGTATCCCGCGGGATTTGTATTCCCAAGACATAAAAACGTAGTACACAACATATATTACATAATATATATAATGAATTTAAGTTGTAAATTTTTTGAACGATCAGCCGCGTCTTGGCCGTTAATTCGACTCGCGTAGTATCGCGTGAAGCTGTCCATTGTGACTCTTGTAATCGCCGACCTACGGAACGCCAAGCGAAACGGAGCGGATCAAAAGTTCGATCGACGTTGTGATGCCAATCAATAAGTGCAGTCAGAATTGATCTCGCACTACGCCCGTCAATTGCGTAACACTGATTTGGCGTTTGTGCATCCGCGATTATTCCGTCGGGAATATCTGTCGCGCGAGGCAGTCGACGAGGTGACGATCGCGTTTTCGGATATTGCGCTCTGGCGATATTTGTCCTCGATGTTAATACTCGTATATTTCCTCGCGTATTCGCGTAAAGCGAGTTAATCGTCCTAAAATGCGAATCGTAGTGAGAAATCTATACGTATATATATATATAGGTATACAGATATACATATATTCCCATCGTCTGCAGTTTCAAAGTGCACGAAGGAGCTAGGGCAATAACGCTGCCGAGCCGCGCCACGCCGCGGCGAGTGAAGTTGGCCGCGCAATTTTCGAACATTCGAACTCTCTCCACCGCTTGTCGCGTTAACTCGGTAAATGTCTCGAGCGGGACTCAACGTAACCTTTTTCCGCGATGTTCTTTCGTCGTAACAAAGTGAGCGTCGCGTACGGTCAACATCGGGAGTGCCGTGTAAAGTGCCGCGCGACCGTAATTTAATAAACCGTCTTTTCCGCGAGTAAGCGAGCGTGTGTGGATGCACAAAGGTGCAGCGACGAAAGAAGCCGCGAGGAGGAGGAGGAGGAGGCTTGGGAGGCGTCGCACAGTGGGGTATTTGCCCGATCTAGCTGACCAAAAGTCGATTTTTAAATTTAATTCTAGATAGAAATAAATTGCTACCTGATAAAATAGAATACTTGAGAAACATTTTTTTCAGTACCACGATACAATGCAGATCGCAAAACTGGTCAAAACTTGACCATATTCAAACAGTTAAGTTCAAAGTGCTCATTCTTTTGAAGGGAAAAAACTTTCGAAAGTTAATACCTAATTATAAATAATTCTAAAGCAGGTACTAAGTGTACTTATTTATGATGTTTCTTAAGTATGCTTATATTTGTTTTATCTAAATTAATTGTTTTTAAAGAAGCAATTTTTACTTAATTTTAAAGCCTATATCAACATACCTCAAAATTTCTTATACTTCAGGGTTTGTCCCGGTTTTTATTTATAAAAAGGAAGGTTTTAGCTAATTCTCAATAAAAAAAAAAAATTTAAGAAGTTATGTATGTTTAAGCAATAAGACTGTTCAATTTTGATTTAAAGAAAAAACAACTGATTTTTTTAAATAAAACTTTTTGACGCCTTAAAATACCATAAATCGGTAAATAGGCATGTTCTGAACCAGTTAAATAAAAAATAATAATTTTGGCCAGCTAGATCGGGCAAATATCCCACTGTGAGTCGGACGATACGGCGGAGTAACCACGTGGTAAGTAATTTATTGCTTATGTACTATTTGTTCCTCGCAGGCTTAATCGTTTACTCGGACATCGCTTGTTCGAATTAACGATTCACATAAGAATAATTTACGAGGAAGACTTTTGTTTGTAAAACGTTATTAGTTTGTACATGAAGAAGCGTCTTTCGGGAATAATACAGTTATTTTATTAACCCCTTGACTGCCGATGACGAGAAATTCTCTTCATTTTAGACTTTGAGTTCACTGCTGCGAAAATGCATTTTCTCGTCATGAAATATTTTGTTATATTAGAGCCACTAAGTGATTTTATCACTGAAGCAAAGTGTAACTAGGGGCTTTTGCATGTGCTAAACGTGATTTTTGAGTCTAATTTGCAAAATGTTTTCTCAGAAAGAAATAAGGCTTTCAGAAAAATAGAAAATTTTCGAATATTCTCATCACATATGAGATATTTTGTTGTACATATATTACAGTTTTACAATGAATTAATGACTGAAACGAGGTACATTTAGGAGTTTTTGGGTGTGCCAAACATGATTTTAAAGTCATATTTGAAAAAAAAATTTCAAACAATTTTATGACAAATAATTTTTTAAAAATTTGACTTGAAATTTGTCATCAGCACCACCAAAAACCCCTTTATATAAACTTTTATTAATTTTTGGCATTTTAGGACCACTCGAGGAAAATAATGTGTCAGTCAAGGAGTTAAGTACTACTATGGATGGTTGCGTTCGGGGAATGCTATCATCACTATTGCGTCATTCTATCCTTGTTTTACATCTAATGAGCGATAAAGATAGAATAACGCAATAGCGCTAATAGCAAGTTCTCCGAAGGCACCCTATTTGAAAAAGAGAGACAAATAAAAAATGAGAATTTTTCAAAATATTATTCACATTTCGGGCGCCGCTATAATTTGGATTTTGGACCGTACTTTTTTATGTTGCATATCTTCAACGTAGCCACGATACAACTCTGCTGCTGCGCGTCGGTCGGTGAGTTCTTTTATCATAATCAGAGACAATGGAACTGTGCAGAATACTGCACATAGATGGATGTAACATATCATAGAACAATAAGTCTATTCATTGCGTCGTCAGTTCGAAAAATTTAATAGTTGCGTCGAGGAAAGCTTTTTCTCGTCGAAATTGATATAAAATATAATATTTAGCGTAAATTTTTTTTACTTTGGTAAAGCATTAAATATTTCAAAGTAATAACGGGGCTGACACGGGTGTGGTTTCGATGCTTGTTTTTGCGGCGGACAGCGTTGTCGCTGCCGCTCGTGTTGTATGTACGAGAGGTCGTGCTGTCATTCGCCTGCAAGACTGCAAGCAGGAGGCGAGTTGTACTTCGTCACATTAACCTTCGAAACACGATCGCGGCAGTAACCTACTGCGACACGTCATCGATTATGAACGGATCGATAATTGGAAACGGCGAAAATATTAGATGATTAGCGACACACTATCTTATAAAGAATTTATCTTAAAGGATACACGGAGAGACCTGAGAAGTGAAATTTCTACGATTAGGAGCCCGCTCGTTGCAAATCCTAAAACAAAAATTAGCAAGCTCGTCCTTTACTTTTATTAATGTCGCGTGATATTCGTCGAATTTTGCACGTTGTGAAGAGTTTAATTTATGAAAAAAATTCTTTATGTTCTATTGCGAGAAATTGAAACTGTCAATCGCACGAAATAGTTGTATCGATTAATTTATAATAATCAGAATGACTTGTTTTCTTACTATTCAATTATTTCTATTTAATTAACTGAATTGCAGGTAATTAGAGTTTATTTGTGTACAGTTTCTCTTTCGTACTTTATATTATTTTTGTTACGTTACGCAAATGAAAAAGAAAAGATTGATTGCGCAACCATTTCTGCATTTTTTTCAGTCTCCATTTTCCGCGAAATATTCCCAGAGCACAAATGCACGCTTAAATAATTCTAAATTCAAACATGCTTTGCCATCAAGGTATTTCACATTCAATCGAATGTAATTTCGACGTCAGTCAGTTAAATCAACTTAAACTCATTTGATTTCGCGATTGTCCCTCAACGATATAATATAGGTTAATTAATTTAGCCCAATTGAAATTTTCGATTCCTTCTTTCGAATTGGCTATCTTTCAAATTTGATCGCGCCTCGTATCGATATTCTTATTCGCGGGACGCGGGGGATGCACGACGAACTCCGAAGGACTCACCGCAGATTGCTCGGGGGCAATCTCGCGGGAGACGCGGACTTTTCGCGAAAGCTCGCGAAAGCATCGAACGTATCTCGGACGAGTTTTGCGAAAGTTATGCGAAACACGCCGAGTGAGTTTCGCTGTTTGATCGGTATGACATGACGCTCGCACCCATCCTTACTTGCCATGCTTTCTTGCCTGCCGCTGCATTATTAAGACGTGACCTATCCGAAGAAAACTCCCGCGCTGCTATCAGCGGTGATAAGCTAATTACGAAGAAGTCCAAGAAGCGCTTTTCGTGTTCAATTTGCTGCCCGCTTCCGTTGTTTGTCTTTTCCTCGTTTCACGACTTTAAGCCTTTCCCCCGTCAGTTTTTGTAACCTGACAAATTCCCTTAATGCATCATTTTATTGGAATATTGTGTGTTCTCGCTTTATCGCTACATTTGGTAAAACAAATTATGTATTGGCTTTGCGAAAACAATTATAAAGAAAATATTGGTATAACGGTATACTGTATTGATATGATTACAGAATTATACATATCGAGGAGATAAAATAAATCTTTGTTAAAGTAGAGAAGTGGAAATTGTTTGAAAATATATAATTTTAATCAGATGCAAATGAGTGCAAAAAAATTGCAATTGAATTTTTATTGAATAGTTAACTTTTAATTTAATTCCAATGAAATCCGCCTGATGAGAGAATGTTAAAAAAGATTCAGTCACTTTATAAAATTAATCGCTTTCTGTGTAATTTTCCTTCTATAGTTAAACTACTAGAAAAATAATTGTTGAGGAATTAATTTATGTTTAATTTTCTATGCTCACTCGACTAATTAAGAACATTTCAAAGCGATTTTAATTGGGAACAAATCCGTTTTAAATACTAATAGATCCCTTGTGAATTTTGTAATAGGATAATATTTGCACTATCGGTGTCCGGTTAATTCTGCCAAATCGTCCGTGAAATTTTGCGGGTGTTAAATATTTTATAGAGATAATCTCAATTGCAATATTGACATTTTCCTAACAAAAGGCCAATTTGAGAATTAAATTTCGATGGACTCCAATAATTGCACAAACGACGATCGAAATTCGATATCCTCTTTCTACCGTCGTATTTCCGTTTAATGTCGTGTCAATTTGGCACTTTTCGTGCTCCAAGTTTACCTCGAGATCTTCCGTAGACCAGGCTATTACATATCTCGAACCCTTCTTTTTTTGTTCTGTATAGCATCCTGTAAGTTTGAAGGATTCGCGGATTTAACAATGCGAGGATTACGATAAGAGAGATAAGAGAACAGTCAGCGGAGGAGTAATAGGATTTCGGCCTGAACAGAAAAATCCAATCTATACCTGCGTTTGTGTATACAGGGTGTCCCACAAGCTTAGTTTATTAACTTACCATTCCGCATTTATAGTAATTACTGCAACTACAATTATGCAGTTATTAGAAGAGAAAGATTGTCGCGCCTGTGAGACATATCTCTTTAAAAAAGTTGCTATTATTAATTTCATGAACAAATATATTCAATTTTAAAATTCTTCGTATATGATTTTTTAATTATTCGTTGAAGGTTTCCAGTTAATTTCGGGAATGACATTTTCAGCGAAAAGAAAAACCCGCGGTCGGGTTTTCTTGATCTGCACTATTTTTAAGGGAGATTTAAATGTCCTCGGATGTGGGAGGAATATCGAGGACACCGTATACATCCGTCCGCATTCCAATCCACACGGCTGAAGATAGAAATCGATTTAAAAGCTCGAAGTAGAATACGAGTAGGAATTAATTTGAAGGTATCGCGAGAGGTATAGGATTTCGAGGGTTCATGGGATCGGCGCGAACGTCGCAATATCGGGGTAATTCGAAGATTTGAAACGATTCGGGAGTGCTCAATCGCGGTACCTACTCTATGTAAATGGAAAAATACAGTCGCTCCGCTATATCGATTGCCGACTCTACCTGGCGCACTTTTATGGGTAAACTGTGTGTGCATCTCTCTTTTTTTTCCCTCTCTCTCTCTCTCTCTCTCTCCTCTGTGTCTTCGTGTGTGTCCGTGCGCATTTTGTACATTTTCATTCTGTCGAATATCTACGGACGGCCACGCTCGCCACGCGGCTGCTGACCCGCGGGATATTTGTCCGGACCAGTCCGGGACACGTTATTCCCGCTCCAAAGGTCTGGCCGACCGGGCTGGTGGCGTCATAAATCACCGACCACTTTGTTCCGTAGTGCGCGAGAATATCGTGCCAGGTGGCACGGCCACGTGGAGAATACTCCTCTTTTTCTCTCTTTTGCGGCCTCCGCCACTCGCAATTAACCCTTTTTTTTTTTCGAGCCTTTATTATTAAGAGAGACACCGCTCGCGACATTCCCTCCTGAACGTTCTATATTTATAAACTAATTTTGTAAGAGTTTGCAATAAGACTTGTCGGAAGTAACATTAATAATAACAGATTATTACGAAGCAATGAGAAATTACTGAATTGCTGCGTGTAAAACGAGAATGAAGTTATATATTTATAAAGGTACGTACTTAAACGAAATAAAAGAATGGATCTGAATACTGTAAGAAGTTTTTAAAGTAAAAATCCACACGAGAAAACAGTCTGCAGTTATTACTGTGATTTGTATAAATTGTGTTTTGTATAAATTAGATAATATTATAATTGAATAAAAATAGCATAACGAGAAATACGATCTTTTAGCAAGAGAAAACGGCTGCTTTGTAAAATCGCGCTCGCATTGATCGCGCGACACACGTCGAGGCTTTCGGAGCATTCGAATGCCCGCCGCCCGGAGCGATCAAACTTTCGAGTGACAAGCGGTTCGAAACGCGCTTTCGCTTCTCAGAGAAAGCGTATAGTCTCCCTTCCGCTGGATAAAACGCGCGCGGCAAAATTCTACGTCTCGCGCCGGAGAGCGACGAGAGTCGCGCGCCCCTTAAATCGATCATCGCTTTCACGAAACGTCACCTTCGGAATGACCCTGTGGATGAAAAGAAGAGGCAGAATAAGCCGGGAAATGAGGGGGATTCGGGAAAAAAAATTCTTCTCTCTCCGTCTCGGGAATATCTTTCGGGATTCCCCAGAAAGCGGGACTTCCTCTCTCAAAACTTTCGGGATGTCGAACTTTAGGATTTCAGAATCGTCACTTAGGAGTTTAGCTACAGGTTGGCGCTTCGAATTCTTAGAATTGTAGAATCCATGAGCGTGCGAATTTAGCCGCAACTTTTAATCCTTTCAGGTTGAAGTTTAAGATTTTTCAGACGTGGGATTCTGGACTGGGCATGTTACGAATTTTTCGATTCCAGAACTCTGGATTGTAAAATAAATATAAATCGTATATAATTTTCGAATTTAAGTATTTTGTTTATAATATTGTTATAATTTTTATTAATTATATTTACGAGATATTAAAACTATTATTGTTACTGTTACTTATTAAATAAGAAGAAAGCTTTGCAAATTTATTTTTTTGAAACAGAATTTTATACATTTTTTCAATTTCCTATTATGAAATGTATTTACATTTTATATAAATTATAACGGTTATAACATTATATATAATATTTTTTGTGGCGTTATTGTCTTTTGCAGTCATAACTAGTTATAATGTTCTGCGTACTATTTAAATAATTTAATAAAAGGTTATTCAGTTTGATATAAAATATCAGATTATGCACTCCACGTACCGTCTGTATCCATCTAAATGTTTAAATGTGACCTTTAGTCCTCCGCACCGTTTAAGTTTCAACATATTACCATAAGAAAAATAAAAGAGTCTTTTTATGTCGAGTAAAACGTAAGTCGACGAGTCAACTTTCTATTTCTTTTATAAGTTTTATAATAAGTATTCACCTAAAGAATCACAAAAATTGCACAAAAAACTTTTCGTAAAAGAATCTCGTCACTTTAATATGATGCGTAACACTTGGTTATTAGAAGATGTTTACTTTAGTATAGTGTTCCAGAAGATCAAAACTTTCGGAATACATTTCCACATGCACAGTGGCTTAATAGTTTTGCTAAACTAATTATAGGACTTAATATTAGTTATGAGACAGTTTAGCTAAGATTAAGATTGGTTACAGCTCGATATTAACTTTTTAAGAACAATATATCATTTTCTTCTTCCTCTTCCTTCTCTTGAATTAGGCTTGAGCCTGTTTTTTCAATTTATGGCGCCTCTTCCGAGGCTTATTGAAGAACAATATTTTTCCTCAAATTAGGACCCTGTTTTAAAAATTATTACTTAGTTTGTGAAATGCCTACAAATAATGAAGTTTCGGCTTATGCGTACCGAGCTTTTGTACGCGCGTACAAAAGTAAAGATCAATACTAAAATAAGCAAATAAATTTCAACGTCGAGAGCGCCTGGATTTCGCACATAAATCTCATGAAATATAGGGTACATACATATATACATATATACGGTGATACTAAAAGAAGTCGGCAAACTTTGTAAGCATATTCCTTTATCGGCTTAAGATCGATTTATCTCTAACGAAAAATGGTATAAATGTCATTTTTCTATATACATAAGGTATTAATTTTTAAAATTAAATATATTTATAATGATATATGTCTTTATAGAAATCTTTAAAGTTTTGAGTCATTTAAAATTAAATTAAAGAGAGTAAAAGATTTTATTGTATGTATTTTAATTTTTTTTATAGCTTAATTCGCAAAGTGTTTTATTGCCGATTGTATATAGGACAGTCAACACTTTCGTATTTTTGTCGGGGAAAACTCGGCTGCGAATTAGACAAACAATACATCGAGAAATTTGAACTTCTTGAAAACTGCAGTGAAATCTCGTGGAATTGTGCGGAAGAGTGTGGAAGCTTGAATTCGAGCGTGATGTATTGACACATCCTGGACCACGTTCTTCCTTTTTCTTTCCTGCCTGATGGATTCGGAGGGTCGCGCGGATGGAAATAGCTCGCCGCGTGTACGAAAATTCCTATTCAATGTCCCCTTTATTCCCCATTTCTCCTATTTGCTGCTTCTATCGCCCGCAGAAAAGACGATTTAAGAATATACGAAGAACGATAAACTTTCGCGGAGAGAGGCAAAAGCCCCGATCCTAAAAAATTGAGTAAACTGAGAATTCGCAATCGCGAAGTCGCATTTGTGTATTGTGAGGAACTTTTGAAATTCAAAGAATCGAGGATCCTACGAACACTAAATATTTGAGCAGATAAAAGTGCCAACGGTCAAATATTCGAAGAATGAAAGTTTCGCTCTGCATTTGAGAAGTCGTGCATTTTAGAAGTCTTGGAACTCGAGAAAAACTTTTGGAAAAAGCTAAAATTTTGTATTAGAAATGTATTTACATACCTATTTTACTTTTACTTTAATAAGTATATTTATTTCTAATTAATTATTGGCCATTTATTTTTCTCAATGATAGATCTAAAGAAATTAATGTAAAAGTAGGAAGATGAAATTTTAAATATTGTAAAAAGAAATTAGTTTGTTGACTCGGAAAAAAGCTTGTGAGAGGGAAAAAATAAAAACTGCCGGATATTAGAGATGGTTATTTCGAAGTGCATGGCGCGTGGAGATGTGGATGCGCGAAAATCTGCAGGCGAATTCAATTTCGTAGGCTTGTAGCGAGCGCTATTAAAGCGGTATCGCGTTGCTGTTGCATCACGTTCCATCACTTTTGAGTGCTTAATATGGCCGCCATCGCGCCATTAAGCATATCGATGCGGCCTTTGCGCCACTGCAAATTTCGATTAACGGATGGCTTCGCCGATGCATAATAACAAACGACTCGCTATTCACGCGAGAGGTAGCTTATTGTTAGTGATATTGACAACGGGGATTTATGTCCACCATGATTAATCTATTGGTTCGTGTAAAGTGGATCTTCGATTTCTACCATTGTGGATTTTCTTTATTTGGGATTATGATTGCAACCAAAATTTAATTTGCCAAAAAGATAAATAATACAAAATCTTAGATGACATAAATTTGAAAAATTAGGAAAAAAAATTCTTCTATTTTAAAAAAGAAGATTCGGAAACTTTTAACTTTTTTGAAAATCAACAGTGAGAAATCGAGATATACAGAATTTCGAAAAGTTAAAAGTAGCATTTCAAACATACCGAGAGTTTGTATTTTTTAAACGTATAAATTCAAATTAAAGCAATATTGAACTTCCTGACTTTGAAAAAAATATTAATACAACTTCTCGAGCTTTCTATTTGCGCAATTTTTTTCGAATTTAAGTTCTACGAAATTTTTTATCTTTGTATTTTTGTGAAATATAAATTTCAAGGAGAAAGTCAATAGTTCTCTTTTAATTGTTAAATCCTAAGATTTTCACAATTTCCGCATAAAGTACACACATACACTTCCTAAAATATATATTTTAGTATATGAAAACTGTTTAATATTAAATTATATAAAAAATAAAATAAAAGTTGCCACGCTATAGCTCGTTAAAAAAGAAATACGTTGTATCATCATCAGAAGGATACTTTTTTGAAGTATTATCTTCGAAATCTTCGAGGAGACTTCCAGTTACTCAGTCAGATTAATCACTGACACGAAGAAAAGCGACAATCGCGACGGTCAGTAAAATGCGAAGGCGTCGATAGCGAATCATTAATAATCCCTTTTCTTATGGCATCCTTCGGCAATCTTGCTCGCACAAAAGAACGAACCTGGTCTATAATGAACTTTTTTCACGGCGCGAGCGCGACATAATTTATAGATCTTGTTTCCTCGATTCCACGTAACTCGCGGCAGAATTTGATCTTTCGACTTTCTATTTACACACACGGATCTTTCTAGGAAATTGATCTCAATCTGATTTAATTTTATTTTCTTTCGTGTGAAACCGACGGATTTAATAACCGTAATTCATGTTTCGAGATTTTAATCACGTACGTGCGTAACTTGCGATCGCAACTTCTTGATCACGAGAACAGATAATATATGTTCGCGTGCCGAGAAACCAAAAGAGTTTTTATTTTTAATCCGCTTTCAATAAATCGTGTAGAAACGTACATCATTTATTGGTACACAATTCGCAATAATGAACTTGAATGTAAGAAATCGGGAAAAGGATTTAATCGCATTTGTCCACATATAATTAAAATTCAAAGGTAATATTTTTCGCAATAAATTAAATTATTTAAATAGGATGCTTATACATATATACCTAATGAGCATAAAAAATTACATCAATTTAGAAGGACCAAAATTCCTTGTCAAAATATCTTGACGATTAATTTGACCAAAACCAATGGTCGCATTGTCATGACGATGATAGTTAATTAAGTCGATTAAAAAGTCGTAACTGTAAATTAGGTTAATTATACGTTTATTATTTGCTGGCGAAGTAAATGTTACTTCCCAGCAAACACCAAGTTACATATGTAACATGTTAATTGTAATTTCCTACTCAACAATGTAAACGTTATATAACACACGTGTTATATAACATTTACATTGTTCAATAGGAAATTACAATTAACATGTAAGTTACATGTAACTTGGTGTTTGCTGGGTTATATACGGTTTAAAATTCGAATTTGGAATCACATTTTCTTATTATCATGCAACGATATTTGATTGTCAGAATAATGTTGATTCTATGCGTTACTAAACTGACTTTCCTGAGGTATTTCGTATGCAACCGATCCAACATGGATTTAACTGCTCCGATACAATAAAAACGTTATTCAAACAAATGACAACCGTCGTGGAAGCTGGTCGCATTTATCGCGTACAGGCTGTTGGCGTTCTCGTCCCGGTAGTGATGCAGCAACCGCGAACAACAAACACGGCGTAATTCGACGTAATCCCGCGTACGCGGAAACGCGTACGGTGGTGCATTATTGCGACAGTAAACGGAGAAACGAGCGGGCAGGGATTAACGATCGGTTGCGCACACATATACATATATATATACTTGTGTCGTGAGCCTGGATGACATATAGCTCGCATCGGCGCGGCGTGAGCTGTAAGTCGGCTAGAAGTAGCCGAGTAGTAAATGGGTATTGCATGTCATTTGTCGATGGGGGTGGTGCCGTCGCCGCGGCATTATTCACACGAATCCCTCTCTCTCTCTTTCTCCCCTTCGATAAATACTAGTTGAAGTGGGTGTATATAATCTCGGTTTCGATGCCATAAACATGGAATTGAGCCCTCTGTGTGATTACACTGCGTTATTTGCCCTCTCGACGTGAGCGTGATTTAAGCGCATTGTGGCACGACATCCCCGAATCTTTCTGAGGATTATGATGGAATTGTCATTCTGCTGTGTACGATTATAGAACTGCAACGATTCCACGTTATGAAGTGCAACACGTAAAGACTACATTTCTCAGATTGTCGTGCGAACTACCACCCTATAAGGTCTAAGAGCGACGATCACGAATGGCGAGAATTCTGTTCAGTCATTTTTCTCTCCGCTGCACTGCAGAAAGAGAACCTTGTCGGAAGACAAAATTGCAGCATCCTCGCTGAATATCGACAAAAAGAGAATGCAAAATATATTTTAAAGTTGTTTATTTGAAAATCAATGTGCACGTACAAACTGTGAAACCGGCTTCGAGGAAATATTGAATTTCTATTGAAATTAGAATTTGATATGCGGCGATATTAGAATATCTCTCAAAGCACCGAATTTTGTTCAGAACACGAGAAAAAAATCTTAAATTTATTGCGCGAGGTTATTTGTGACCATCGGCGTAACTATCGTATTTTCCCACATTTACATAATTGAATTCATCGCGATTTTACATCGTGATTATGCGATAAACACGCCGAATTAATTTCAAGTATCTATACGTAACGGTATATAAAACGTGGCTTATATTGGTTTGATTATGAATCGTTCGTTCTCGCGAATCGGAATGCGACAATCTTTGGAAAGGCGTTTTAGTAGATAATGAGCTCTCTCTCTCTCTCTCTCTCTCTCTCTCTCTCTCTCTCTCTCTCTCTCGCGGTTATCGAGGATTCGTAGAGAAGCAAGTTTCCGTTATCGGCTGTGGAATCCGGGAGTCGAGAAGGAGATTGTAGGCGTTCAGTATCCGAGGCGATAAGCTTTGTACCCTACGAACTATCCGTTACAGTAGCACAGAAGAGCATCCTTGAGTTTTCCCCTTTTTTCTGTTTACCAGAATGTCGGAAGTTAAAGTTTGCAAGAGCGCTCGAGGATCTAAAACAGTTAATTAAATCCACGGGTGCTTACACGTCAGAATTCGCGGGATTGGAAGTTACAGGCGTTCGCGTGGTGAGATAAGCAATTGTAGTATACAAATAATTATCGTAATCAACATTCTTTTAATGTTCCTTTCGCTCCCGTGTTTCTTGCATTTGTTTTGCGAAAAAGTTTCCGCATTGAACAACCGCGAAATTAAACTCGTAATTTCTAATCGAATTGAGCTCTTGCTTATTTAGTTCGTTTAAGCTTCTTTCTCATTATTTTATTTAAACTTTTTTCCTATTATCATTTAAGAGTGACTTAAGGAGGCTGTAAGGCTGAGGTGCGGGCAGTGAAGAGCGCTTTAATACAATGGAAATATGGACTGCTGCCAATCTAAAATAATTATATTTAAAACAACATTAATCTAAAATTTTAATAAAAAATGGAATGGAATGCATTTAAAATGCAAAGAATATTAATGTTTATTTATGTAAAAGTGTTACATATAAATTTATATTTTTTAAAACAAATTTTATTATTACTACAAGTAATAACTTGGCAACGCTCTGGAAATTATAAAGCGTAAGTTGGTAGAACTATAACTGATTGACAGAATACACTCTCGATTACATTTTGGGTTACATGTAAGGTTACATTCTATGTCAGAATCTTCCCGTGTTTTTTAACAGCGTTGTCAAATTTTCTCCATCACACAGCTCTGATGAAAATATTATATCTTGACTTATATTTTTTAGTATTGCAAATAAACTATGTGGAGAAATGGCTCAAACTTTAGTACGTACTTTATATATAGTATACTTTACATATTACAGATAAATTCATTTGCTTCTTAATATCTTAAATATATGTTTTTATTAAAAATAGATGTGGAGAATCGGGTTTCTCATAAGAGTCCCTTATAAAATGTGGAATTTTGATATTAATATACGCAAAAATGGGCTGGTAAAAAAATCTGAAAAAACACATGCAACCGTTATTTGTAAAGAAACTTCTATTATAAATTTTATGTTATTCTTATCATTTTGCATTATCCTTAAAGCCTCCTTAAGTATGTATTCTCTTTTATGCGAGAAACAATTGATAATTGCAGGATCACATATTATAATACATTTTGTAAAAGAAAAGAGAAATGTCTTTTGTTATTCCGTTTTGCATAGAATTTTTTTTTTTTATATATCTTGCCTTCTCCAGTCGTGGTTATAAAAATTGCACTTTAAATACGTAACGTAACGTAACAAAATAGATGCAATCTACAATAACCATGAAAAGACCACTAAATCGAGTACCATCGGATATAGGAATACTCGGAAATTCGAGTACACTATTAAAATCGGAACTACTCTAGTTTATCGTACTATCGTGCCTCAAAGAGTTAAATCCGGGGCGAAAATTCGCACCGGATATGCAAAATAGGGAGAGGTGGGGCTCGGGGAGAGTAAATTGGCACTATCGATCTGCCATAGCGCGAAGTACAAGTGGATAAGCCAAGATATCTCGAGTGGCAGCCTGTACACACACCGGGTGATTCGCAATGATCCGACCTATCACGTTCACGCCTCGCGCTGACAAAAGCTGTCGCGACAAAATGCGAGTCGATAGGTCCTGCGTTTCAAAATCTCTCACTTTCCCTCTCTCTCTTCCTGTTTCTCTCTCATTCTTTTCAACAGCGATCCTTCTCAAGAGTATGCGCGAACATTTCGCTTGGTATTCATTCGAGAGATCGATCACTGCATTGTTCTGTTTTCAATGCAACAGCGCGCGACCTGAGAAAAGTGCGAAATCTCAAGAAACTATGTTATCGAAGCGAAAATACCACTTCTTTCCTTCATCTTTTCTTAATTTATCAAATGCATCGAATTTATCGAATTCAGATTCAGTGATTTCAAAGAGTTGCAAGAAATCGAATTAAATATCCACAATTTGAGAGAAAGTGTCAATATTGGGAAGATTTAATTAATTTTAATTACTAATTATTGCGTTAGATTTCTAATTTTATTATTTGATATTTTAGATATTTAATTCTAAAAGCACATAAGAAATTTATTTGGACTTAACATGAATTTTATATAATATGTTTTATTGCCCTCTACTTGCGTATTTAATATGCAACGTACTCTGATTTTTAGTGCAACCAGATTTTTTTACATACTGGATTTTTTTATCAGAGAGATTTTTCGATGTGATACCCTCCACGTGGGGAGTTTATTAAAAAGATTCTGCCTGCTTGTTATTGCAGACATAATCTTTTTTAACATGACCTTTTGCTTTTCATTTTGACATGCTTTTAGAATGGAGAAAACTTGCAATTTTTTACCTAAACTTCTATTTTTTAAAAGGTTATTTTTGTTTAATATTTAATTAAACAAAAATAACCTTTTTGTTTAATATTTAATTAAAATTTAAAGGAAACTTCTTTATCCTTGTGAATATTTTTGAGGCATGACCTTCACATAAACATATTATAAGCCGACGTTACATTTTAGATTTTACTTAGAGAAGATTACAATTATTACATTTATAGCTCTTCTTAATCTTAAATGTATTTTTAATAATTTTTGTTTTAAATCTTAGTTTTTTTCTTAAAAAAGGATATAAGAAGATATCATAAAGATAAAGAATGGTAAAGAATGTAATTAGCATTTTATGTACTGTTTCTAAATGTAATTATTAAAAATAATTATGCCATAGGAAAATTAATTAATTAATTTTCTTAATTCGCTATTTCTGAACAGTCTATAGGTAATCTATCGTTATATGCAACTATATATGCATATCCGACATGTTGGAATGCAGAATTGTCACCATAGGCCGTCCACAAGAACCGCCCCCTAATTAAACGGTCCATTATCGACCGACTAACGAGATCCCACTGACGCAACGTGTTTATCAGTATTCGTAAATATCGACACAAATCAGACACATTATATATTGCAATAACACTTTAACATCGTCTTTTATGGAATCATTCACTTATTGGAGTAGTAAAGTACTGTTAAAGTCAGACATTGTTCGAGTAATCGACATCTGTTGTAGTCAGACATTGCGGAAGATCTTCAAGTAGTAAAGACCCAGCTTGATCAGACATGGTTTTCCGAAGTAGTGAAAGAGCGCGACAGATGAGACATTTCTTAGATATTGTTTTTTTTTTGTATCATTATTTGAATAAATTTCTCCATAAAAGGAATATTATAAAAATTATGTTATAACAATTTCTATGCATCTACAAATAATATAAGTTTATATAATAAATAAGAACAATTTACACTAATTAGCGAGAAAAGTAAATGAAAATGTTATATTTACTGTGCATTATGTTAATATAGTACGTATTCCTCATGTAACATTATACATATATGCACAATTTCGCCCAGAAGAAAGTAAATACAGCTTCAATGAGGAGCTTTCAATTAATTGCGAATGATCGATACATTATGTTAATTAGGTATTAATAGGTGTTCCATGTAATTAATTATTGCGAATTATCGCTTAATATCGGTCTTTAACGCAAGTTCGTTGGCAAAAAATTGAGAATTTCAATAATCGATAATCTGTTTTTTCAATCGATTAGCTTAAATATAAGCAGTTAATTAAAGCGTGCGCTCCCTTTTCCCGTAGAGGAAAGCAATCTTTCGCTATTATCAATATATTAGCAGTCACGTAAAGACGCGCCGACATGTCTCGCGTAACTACGTTAAAGCTTCTCTTCGTAACATAATAAAGTTAAGCACACGTTTCAGTCCCATTCCGTTCGTTAGTTCAGGCGACTGAACCTTGACGAGACGCGCGGACATGTTTTGTCGACAGGACACTTACAATTAACCGTATTTCCATGCGTGTCCTACCAACTAGGAACAGTTTAGCCAGAGTATACATTCTCTAAGATCAAATCCTGTCACTGGAAATCGCAAGTCTCGTCTCTCTTGTCCCTTCAAATTCCTCCTCTCGTTGACATCATGGAATTAATTAACTCGCTTCATTCATCAATCTTTAACCATTAAGTTCGATGTATTATATTCGTTAAAGAAAATTTGAAAGAATTTATTGAATTTTTCATCAATATTGAAAGATTTTAAATTGCTCGTAAAAATCTTGATATTTTAAGATTCTCAAATTATTATTTATTTTATCTATTTATATTTGTATAACGTAACGTATTTAATTACGTGTTTTAATGATCTCAATATAATGAGCTCATTAAAATCTTAGAAGATTTTTAGATCCTTTTAGCCTCAAGTTTTAATCCGCAGACACTCTTGACCTTAGAAATATAAAATTAAAATATTAAATCTATAAAAAAAACTGACTTTCGCGGCGTCGAGATTCCAAAATCTTTTTACCCTTTATCTTGTGTCCGTCGGGAACGAATGATACACCTCGGAGTTGTCGTGCTATCCACGCTTAATCGGGCGATCTTTCCTAAAGTTTCACAGCGAACGAATAATTATACCTGATGAATATTCCATTTGATCCGACTTCGTCCTTCGTACTTCTCTCTGCGTTCATTAAGAACCGTCATCTTAAAAATCTATTTCCTTGCTAATGAATCCTTGGTTTCGCGAATTTTTCACTCTTCAAATTTTCATAATCTGTGGAACTTACCTCATCGAAATTTTAGGGAATATGTGAGTTACAGAATTTTTCACCTCTTCTAAATTGCTCACCTCGTTTTTTTCGACCCTTAAATCTTTAACAATTTTTATGATTATCCTTGAACTATTTTTTTTTGTAAAAAATACAAAATATATCTTTTTAATTGTATGTAATAGTTTGATTTTACAGAAATAATTTGAAAATAGAAGATCGATATTTGTAATGTAACGCTGTTGAATTCGTAGTGTCAAATTATAGATTTCCTCTACTCAATTTGAGAGTCAATTTTAACTATTTTTATTATAGATCGCCACTGCTTCTACTCAATATGTCGTCAATTTAACTAAACCAATGTTAATTTAACTAAACCAATGGAGTTGAAATAATACTATTTTGTGTTAAAATTGTAAATTTCGACACACTTGGTAGTTAAAAATAACAAAATGTTATTTAACTCAAGGTATTGGTTTAAATTTAATCCTTCTCTCTCTCTCTCTCCTTAATATTTAACAGTGACCGTTTTAATACAGTGCAACAGAGGTTACAGGCATCCTTGAAGCAGCAATAGCAGAAACAGTGGCCGTAATTGACCGACACAGGACACGAATCCTTTCCTCCCCGAGGGGAAATTAAAGCGGCGAATCCCGTGAGTGCGTGTTATTTCTGCGCATCGATCCTCCGTTTCTCTGTTCATTTCTTCCGTGCACTCCCGCCGTCTTTCCTTTGTGGGCCGCCGTCTATATTTGACCTCACTTCGGCTAAATTAAGTCGTCGTTTAACACAACCGCAAGTCGTGCCAAGAAATCGCGATGCGCGATTAAAGATGCTTTAAATTAGCGAAGTTTCTTTGATTGAGCTTTTATGAAATTTTGTTATTGCATTTATGAACTAAATATAATTTTTGTTAAACATTATTATTTATTGTTTTTGATGTTTAATATTGTTGCTATATCGCCAACGATATTATAGTCAAGTAAATAAATAGCGCTTTTCTATTAGCAAATTAACGGAAGTGACGAATGTAATGTAGGAATAATAATAATTATTTACAAAATTATGAATCGCAGATTTATGAGGGATTATTATTAATTATCAGAGAAGTTATTAATCGGCTTTTAAAATACGTCAATATTTATTCCATAAATCAAATTCAGAAATTTCAAGATATTTATATTAAATTTAGTATTATGCGTTTATTCAGGTAGTATATATTTGATATCGCAGTGACATTCAGTTTGCAAGAATAAATTAATGAAAATTAACAGAGAATTATTATCAAATGCTATATGATAATATATGCTAGATAATAGCTAGATAATAGGAAATAATGAGTCTATTTTTTATTTGAAAAGCTTCTTTCTTGTTGGGCTTCGATCTTGTTTTTGTTGGATGAGGAATCGCTTAACATCTTTTTCTCGCAATCAATTTTCTCTCGGTGTTTGGACACGGAGGTCCCGATGCTACCGTTGCCAGCTGCACTCGTCGTGTTGCGATGCAAGTATCAAGTAAGCATCACTGGGTCGCTCGCCACCAGGTGATCCATTATGCATAAGCGCTCTCGTTTCGGCCAACAAAGAGCCTTGAGCTCCTCCGGAGCGACTCGTAAAAGCGAGCCACCTATCACGCGAGAAGACCGATGCGAGCTCCGGGGTAATGTCGGCGATAAATAGCGCGGTTTATGCGCCCTTACGCCAATTCCGCCCGCCCCCTCCCACTCCAAATCGCTCGAAATAGCGACTGCCGGCTCTGCGAATAGCATCGCTCAGGCAGGTTTTTCTTTTCCGGCTCGATATTCTCCCCCTCGACAGCTAACGTTTCACTCAGGAAGTCCGCAGATTTTTAACCCCTTTGTTTCGGATACGTCGGGGCGATAACTGGCGGTTCTTATTCGAATTTCGCCCGTCTTTCAAATTACCCGAAATGGAAAAGCTAGCTGAGTAAATATCCTCCACCCGGAGAGAATCCCGTTTCCGCTTATTCTCTCGTGGGCAGGCGATATTTCATTCAGAAATGTGTCGGTGGAAAATTTTTGACCCTTCCGTTATAGATTTTCCAGATACGTACGTAATAACATTGGCGATAAAACGGCGTGGTTTACACGCGCCTGTGACATTTTCACGCTATACCCGTTTCCGCCTCCGCCCAAAATCGTTCGGCGCAGAGGCGGGTGGCATTTTATTCAGAATCCCGTGGCGAAATGTTTTAACCTTTTTATTTTGGGTACCGTGTAAATATGGGCACAGCATTGTCGGCAATAAATAGCACCCTTATGTGAGCTTACGCGAATTCATCCACCCTCGCTCTAAATTACCCGAAATAGCTATACTAGTCTATGAATAGCGTTCTCCAAGTTCTTTTTTTTTATGTCGTTATCACGTTTATGGACAGATAACAGTTTGTTCGGAAAGTTATGGGATTTAACCCTTTAGTTGGCCAAGGTTGTACAAATATAGATGTAGGAATATCGATGATAAATGGGACCCCTCACGCATCCTTACGCGATTTCCCTTCAAACCGCTCGGAATAAGCATGAACCGCGGAATGGCATTTTATTCGAAACGCTGGGAAAGCTAAATTCTTCCGTTCCGGCTTCTCTGAATGTGGACACGGTAATATCGGCGGTAAATAGTGCCCTTACGCGGATTTTTCTCTCTCTCTCTCTCTCTCTCTCTTCGAATTACTCGAAATAGTCTGTAAATAGTCTCGAAATAGCTAGCATTCTTTTATTCCTCAGGTTTTTATTACCGGCAATTATTTTGATTATTTTTGGACAGTTAGCATTTTATCGGCATGCTGGAAAATGTCTTACCCTCTCATTTCAGATTCGCCAAACACGGATACAGTAATACCGATGATAAATGTGCGTCCTTGCGCACCCTTACGCGATTCACATCCCCTCGGTTTCCTTAAATTGTCCGAAATAAGCCCGCAACACTTTATTCAGGACACCAGGAAATCGTCGTTTCTTACTCTCAATATTTTATAAATTGTAATTTTATTAACAATGTTAAATTTCCATTGACAATTAATCCTCCGTCTGTATACATTACCGGCCAAAAGTTTGGATAGAGCATTAAAAGGCTAGATATTATTACAAAATTTATTTTTATTTTTGTAGTTTGTAGTTACATTAGAGGTAAATGATTATTTTGCAATACGAAAACTATAGAAATTTAAGTAAAACAAAAAGAAGTATAACAAAAATAATCTAACGCACTTTTAACAAAAAACTATTAAACTTTCTTTTCATCAAAAAATTGCTTCCTGTCCATCATCTACTAGGAAGTTCTGTGGCAACAGTTACAAAATACTTATTAATAAATTAGTAGAAAGAATGTCACGACTTGTAACCATGGTCATCAAAACCAAAAGTGCATTTTTTGATGAAACAAAAGTTTAATAGTTTTTTGTTCAAAGTGTGTTAGTTTCAAGTAATTTTTATTTTACTTAAACTATAGTTTTCGTGTTACAAAATAATCATTTACCTCTAATTTAAATACAAAATATATCAATAAAAGTAAATTTTTGAAATAATATCTAGTCTTTTAATGCAATGTATTCAAACTTTCGGCCGGAAGTGTACGTGGGTCTACGGCGTCCGAGCCAAAATGATACTTGTTGGTAACTGTAAAACTTGCAAATCTGCCAGGAAATATTATATAAACGATGTTTATCAAAATGACTATAAAATCATTAACTACAATTACAGACAGATGTTTTGTGAAATCTTTTTTCTGATTGTTAAAAATACTTTAAGGTAGGAAAAAATAGCGTGTCGAACGTGAAGGACTCACGTATACACTCCGAGAGTACAAAAAGAACGTTATATACAGACGGAGGGTTAAATATTATATGCGAAATTTAAATATTATTAAATATTGTATGTGAAATATATTTTATGCCGTCCAAGTTTTATGTCCCCGTTGTGACCCGCGAATTTACAGTATCGGCTTCGAGCTGTCCTTTCAGTAACTCCCGGGGACACATCCTCTCGCGCATTTTATGTAAGCTATATCTTGGCAAACTTACCTCGGACGAGTGTAAGGATCCCTAGCGGCATCACCAGGATGGCGACCATAAGATCCGTGATGGCCAGGCTCATCAGGAAATAATTAGTAACATTTTGCAACCGCCGCTCCCAAGTGATCGCCAGGCACACCAGGATATTCCCCGCGGCTGTTCCCAGAACCAGAACGAGCGCCAGCATCGCCCACCAATTGTTGAGCTCTTCCGTGTCGTTTTGGCCTCCGGCGGGACTCGCGCTCGTCGTCTCCAGGTCGATCTCGCTGCCGTTCGAGAAACCGGCATCCCACAGGGTGAACGAGTTATAATCGTAAGAATCCGTCAGGACGACCTGCTCAGTCGTCGAACTCGTCATCGCTCAGTCAAAACTTTCATCCACTAAGACGCGCACTCTCACGGCACGCGGGGACTCTGCATCTGAAAGCGCACCATGCAGAATCGTCGTAGGATACCGAGTTTCTTAGAGGTTGAGACTTATCGGAGTAACAATGGTTTATTTCAAGATTAATAGTCGGAAATGTGTCGGAGGGTGTTTGAGGATTTATAAAATAAAGGGCTCGAGGATTTACAAGGGATATTTACGATCCGGTTAAATAAACTAATTAAAAGACGTCATGGCACTGTGAGACTTGAGAAAGGATCGAAGCTGACCAGGAACAAAATGAAATATTTTAGGAACCAAAAATTCGAGGAATGAAAGCTTGGGAAGGCTGGATATTGAAGACGGAAAATTTAGAATGCTAGGAATTTACGAAATAGGGAGCAAAACAAAAATTTAACGTTGAACGTTGCATGGTTGAGTGAAGAATGTAGCAAATTAAAAATTGACGGATCTTAAAAATCCAAAGATAAACTGCAATAAGTATGTGAAAGTACCAAGATTCGCGGTTTTAAAATTGTAAATATAGAAATTCGAAAATCTAAGAGTCTAAACATAAGATTGCGAGAAACTTACAAATTTAATGATCTGAGAATTCTATAATTTTCAGAGGATAATTTAATTATTTAAACAATTAATATATTAAGACCGTCATGGTATATACAATCAATAGAGAAGAAGAAAACTGCCATTTACGGTCCAAGCTTGGATCTTTGGTAGCCTAATAATATTTTTATATGTATTTTATACACATACTTTCCAACTTATTAATTAATTATTAATTATTTAAAACAAATTATTTAACTTATTAATTATTTAAAAACTTCATAGAGCTTTCATAGGCAGTATGTTTTGATTTTGAAATATTTTTCTCAAAAGCAATTATTTCTCGAATCCTTGATGCAGGATGGTAAAATCGTCAAATATTTCCTGGAAGAAGACCTTTCCTGAAGACGGAAGAGGCCATTCCGGCCTCGCCTTCGGCGAATTACGAGTATCGATACCGATTCAATTTCATCGATGCGACTGATCCGATATACCGAGTGATATATCGATGGAAAGCGAGGATTACGTGTTCAACAGGTTACATCGACGAGCGGATCGCTTATAAGCGAGCAATCGCGAATATTATCGCCATAGTTATATACGAGCGTACTTTCAAATTTTCCTGCAATTAATCTGTCGCGATTTCAATTGAGTCGACAACCTCGGAAAATCTCGTAAGCGTTTTATGTGTCTTAGGTTGTGTGTGATTCATGGCTGTGTAGATGTAGGGCGCCAAACCGGGACGCTGGGAAAAAAGTTAATGGCCTTAAGATTCAAAAATTTGCGATAAATCGCGAAGTTTCAGCAGTACCGAGAATTGACGATATTAGAGTTTTAATGGGTGTTCTTTAGGTAGGGAATTAAAAACAAGAAAGCCGGTAATCTCTCTGAAGAGCTATAAAAGCACGTAAAAATAAATATTTTAAAGGATTTCTTCTAAAATACAGAAATTCAAGAAAATAAATAAAATTTATAAAATAAGTTCCAGAAAGTTTGAGAAAACTCAAAAACTTTGTAATCTGTAATTTTTATGATTTTAAGAATTTAAATTAAGAAAATTTTAGTAGATTTAATAGAAATTCTTAAGCAATTAAAACTTTCTGAAGAATCTTTCTAAAGATTTAAAATAAATTAAACTGTTAAAATAGATTAAATCAAGTAAAAGTGAATTTCAAGGAATTCAACTAGGATTTTAAGATCTTGGAATCTTTAGGTTCAGAAATTTAAATAATGGAAATCGATTTAATTAGAAATCAAATACAAGAAATTATTTTCAAAGATTCTTTTTAATAAAAATATATATACGCAATAATTCAAAAAATTAAAAAAATTGACAATTCTAAATTCTTAGAATTTCCATGCAACTTTTTAAGAGTTTAGATAAGAAGACGAATTTAATGAAGAATCACTACAATTTTTTAGAGAATTTTTTTAAAGACAAGAAGGGAGAAAATTGAGAAACTAAATTACTATGATAAATTAAATTAGGAAAATAATTTTAATGGAGTTTAAGAAAATTAGGAAATGCATCAGGTTCTGGAATTTTCGCAGTTTCAGGAATTTCGATTGAGCAAGTGGAGTTAATGGGAACTCGGGGAAACTAAAATTTGTCGGATATTTCGTAAAACCGCAGAATCGGGACGCACATTGTTCGATGAACTTTCCTCCATGGCGAACGGACACTCTGGGGGTCCCGAAGGGCTTTCCGCGGTGGTTTCAAACGCGCGCGTCTCCGATAACAGGTCGGGGGTGGCGACGGGCGAGTGATTCGCGGGTCGACCTCGGAACCGAGCGCGAAGGGCGAACAACGCGATCCACGGGGGTTGCTTCGCCGTGGACTACTAGCCCACTGGCTTTCATTTCGCCACCGTCACCCCCACCGGCTGTCTCGCCGGTGCTTCTCAACCCCAGGCGAGAGTATTGCGACGCGCAAGCGTTGCCGCACATCGGCCTGCCCACATCGGGACACCTGTTCGTCCTTCGTCGTCGTTTCTTGTATCAAATGCACGCGAAATGCAATGTCTTATTAATAAATAATTGATGACACCTTACCTTCTGCCTTTCCAATGAAAACTGATGACATTTCACTGGCGTATTTTTATGCGATATATCCTTTCGAATCTCTTACTGGTTATTCTCTGAAACTAATTTTGAAAATGCCGGTACTGAAATATTAAACTGTTCTCACGTTATGAAATGCGATATGTCATTAAAACTATATTTCTTGGACTTTCATGTGAACATCTTTCCGCAAACCCTCTGGGAGCAGTAAATTCTAGTGGCAAACATCGAGACAGATGTCATCAAGGTACTTTTACCATGAAAGAGAGATTCGCTGGAAAATAAAATTGCGCGACATGTTTGTTCTTATAAATATTGTTAGAGTGGAAAAATGTATACGAGTCTAATAGATAAAAAAATATTTTACAAATGCTTAAAAACATGCTTGTAAAAATCAATATACGATGCGTCTCCAAATTAGTGGTACCTACAATTAAGAAAAAGGAAGGTTTCTAATAAAAAAGTAAATTTTTGTTCTATAAATTTTTATACTATAAGCTATAAATTACTTATTTCTTGATAACTGTGTAGAAAAGAATATTTTTAAAAATTTTAATTTTGTTTTGTTAATTAACTAAAATTACCTGATTTTATTCCAACTAGAGAAATGTTTCAAATTTTTCTTATAATGTAATTGTTGCAATAATTGCAAAAATTATTAATTACAATTTAAATTTAAACTAATTAGAATCTATCAGCAATTTATGAAGCAATAAGATAATTGACAATTTTCAGATTTAGCTAAAATAATTTTGCTTAATTATAAAGATTTTATTTATCGAAATCTACATTAACAAATATGCAAAAGCGGATTTAGTTGAAAGAATTCTGGTTAATTAAAAATTAAATTGCGTTTATAAAGAGAATAAAATTTTGTTTTTCTTTTTATACGTTGTTTAACGTGCGAAATTGGATTTAATTGCAATAAACGTTCATTAGTTGCAGAAATTAAATAGTGTTTATTAAAATATGCGTTTGTCAAATGTATCAAATGACAGTTAGTTCATAATTGTAATAATTCTATCATACGTAGTACGTTTCTCGTGTATTTTCAGTGAAAGCTAATCCTATTATCTCATTTTAATCATATCCGTGGAATTTAAAGATGCAAAAGGAGTTGAATATTAAAAGCGGATTGCAAAAAAAATCTCTTTTGCACCCTCATATCTCGGACGATGCGTTTTGCATACTGATATCCATGTTCCTGAAATTAATACAGCTTTGTTCAAGTATCGAATTTACTTTGGCGCTATTTTCGCAATATTATTCTCTCCTATTTTCAACTCATAAATTCTGTCGGTTTAAATCCTGCTATTTTCGCTTATTATTGTCAGAATAAATAAACAAATCGGTATACATTATTCGCGTTTTCGAAATTAATCCGGCTTTTTAAAAGTTGAATTGAAAAGTTGGAACTCTCTTTGCAATATTTTATGCTCTTCTAAATTCTTCTGCTCTCGTTTTAATATCTTTAAGATAAATAAATAAACCAATTGATAGATTATACATTCGTATTCTCTGCGCGAAAGAATCTCATTTCTCTTTAAATTGAATATCGATTTGTAACGAATAGTGCAGGAAGGTGTCGTGAGAGAGAAGGATGCTAATCGCGATAAGCCCGTCGCGATAAATTGGACACGAATAAATGTTCCCGCGAAGAACGCGGGAGTTCTGCGGGCATTAACAAAACGCAATATAGTTCCAAGAATTGCGATAAAGGAGCGATTTATTGCGCCCTTGGGCGATTTTTTGCTCGTGCGCACGTGCGATTAAAGGACTCGCGAAAGGACACTCCCAGGAAACGAAACCCACGCTCGCGCGGATATCGCGCAGGATATCCAGAAGATACGGGGATTATTCCCGGTATCGTTCCCGGCGATTCGTATATCGCTCGAGATTTCGTTCGGTATCGTGTTTTCGTTACAACATCGTTTGATAAGTAAGTCCGTAAAGATACTTCTCTTTCTCCCACAACTCGGCAACATCAGAAGCGCGACAATATACAGTAATATACAATTCCCCACTTATTTGACTCGATTTAATCTTATGTATCTATCAATACACATCTTGGTAAATTTATTTTACGACCAAACAAATTTTGATTTTAATTACGTTTTTTTTTTATAAAGCTTTTCTTTCATAATAATTCGATAATTAAGGATTATTTTAGTACAATAAAATGTGTCTTTATTGTACGTTAAAGACTTCTTCCTTTCTATTGTATTGCAATTTTTCGATGCACATGCATGCTGTCATTCTGATCTAAGCCTCAAAATTCTGCAACAATTAAGCAGAGCGCAAGCCGCAACCTGGTTATTAAATGTGCCATCACTTTAGCTAGACAACTTCTTGAGCCAGATTTAAGCTCTCGCCTTAATCCACTTATTGTTAGGAACAATCCGGATTCCGAACTGAACCTGCTATCTTGTAAGATCAATTATCATCACAAGCTGATTACCAAATTTTGTTTCAATTTTTGCGTACAAATTGAATAGATATAATTTAATCAGATCTATTACATTTTTAAAAATATCCAGTTATATTGAGAGTTACAATAAATTATTGAATGTGTTATCTTACTCATTGTCAATTGTCGAATTTCGTTCTATTTAAAAATTTTTTCAGATTATCAATTTTTAAATATGATAAAAATGTAAAGAATTTTGTCATACACAATGTTCTATCGCGTCGCGCGTGCTGTTTTTTAATTTAATATTTTTGAAATAACGATTTTATCCCATGAGTTTACATTTTGCCACGGTATGCTACTTTCGTGGATTTTTCTTAGGAGAGCTGTTGTTGTGCATTCTGCGATAAGTTGATATGCAGCGCACGGCTACGCGCCTTCAGCTGCCGCCTTTTATTGGCCTTAAATGTTCACGGCGCTTCTTGCGCCGAAAATTTCATTTCGCGCTCGAATAAATTCCCCAGTGATGGATTAACGCCATTACGCGCGGAGATTTATGTCGCCGGGATTTTTTCTCCTTTTTTTTTTACACCGATTTCTTATCTCTTCCAGGATTCGCCCTGGAATTGCGCGGATCAAAGCTCCGAAAGATTTTGTGGCTTGATTCCAAGAATTAAGAATCGTAGAAATCGAAAATAGAAGAACGATAATAAATTGATCGAAAATAAACTTTCGAGCGAAAAGAGAAATTTAATTGGAGAATAAAATCGGAAATTAAAATAGAAATCTAATTAAAACTGAAGTTGGAAATAAAAATATGCATTTGAATGCATTTTCGTTTATTTGAAAATTAAGATAAAAGTCTAAGATCGCGTAAGATACAAATATAAATTTAACTAGAAAAATATAGAAATTAAAATAAGAATTTCGATGAATAATAAAATTAAATTGAAAGATATTGGATTTTTCCTGTTGTATGCGAATTTTTCGAATTTGTTTGCACGGCAACGTGGTTCTCCTGAATAGCACGTTTGGGATGAGTCGTAAATAATCGTCGAATAGAAGATATTCGTCGCGTCTCCTCTGCGACTTTCTGCACATTCGTTGTGCAGTAAGCGTGCACTGTGCAGACACGCGTGCAGAGCAGACACGCGTGCGAATACGCGTGCAAACACGCGTGCACGCACACGTGCAGCCGTACATACATTCCCGAGCCGCGAGCGAGACTCGACGTTAAGATCGATCGACGAGCCAAGTCACGTCAGCGCACTTTATTTCCGCGGCCGGGCCGCAATAAAGCTCGCGCAAGGAGAAATCCTATTTATCCTTCGTCACGATATTCGAACTCGGTTGAATTTAATAAGCGCTGATTGCGAAACGGCGAACGGCCGTTAAAAGTGTTCGCGCGCCTGCCCGTCAAATTCAACTTGGCGCCTGCATTATGTCCAATTAAACGCTCGAGCGGAAATGAATCCTCGCTACGCGCATTACATTCGATATTAACAATTGCACGCAAACCCATAATCGTCGGGGATTCGGGATTGGAAGGACGCGACGGACCAGAGAATTACGAGAACTCCGTAACTCTGATGTTAATTGTAATATATTCAATTACATATTAAAATTATAAATTGACTAAAAAATATATAATATACATTAATCAAAATATATTAAATATTTAGTATGGAATTTATGACACAAGGTGTAAAAGACTAATTTTATTTAAAAAATAATGTTGGAGAAGTCTAAATTTTCTTCGTACCGACGAGTTTTATTTAAAAGAGACCGATTCTGGAAATTTGAGAATTTAATAAACGCTTTTAATCTCTGTTTATGTTATTTATACATGTAAAAATACACATTTTAGAAGGTTTTACAATGAAAAGGTGAAAACTATATCTCTGAAAACCATAATAACTTTTTCATTCAGAGTAGCGCATTACGAGATTAAATTTCAAAAATGTTATGTTTTCGAATATAAAGTCTCATGTACCAAAGGTTATTCTGCTTTTTTACGTTACTTTTGCACAAAAGATCGTTCTTCGGCATTATAAAATGACGATCATCGTTAAATAGTTGTATTAATTCGTTGTATTAATTGATACTGCGTTACATTAATTGTGTTGATTTAAATGTATATTGATTATTTGGTAATTAAGTCAAGGTAATTGGCACGTTTTATATGATTATTCGTATCCGTATATATTGTCGAGTAGAACTTTAAATCTCTTCTTTGATACTTTTCATCCATAAAATCCAGCGGATAACTTGGGAACGCGGCACAGTATTATTTTAATTTTCCAGTCATATTCAAATTACCCTTTTGCCTTGTCCTGTAAAGGTTACATCAGGGCGGAAGTCCCGCTGCGACGTTTGCGACGGACGCGGCAAAGGATGAGGGAAATGGACTAAAAGGTAATCGGGATGATGGGGTCATTCTCGGATTGATCGATCATTCTGCGGGCTCTGCGTGACATGAAACCCGCTCAAAATGAAGCCATTGTTCCACGAAAGAACGCCCCGCACAAATTCGACCGTCCGCGTCGACTCGTTGATCCCTTATGGCCTTTTTTCGGTTTTCCGCGAGAGAATTCCTAATAAATGAAGCTCAGTTCTTTTTGAAATACCGTCCGTTTTAATTAAGGAATTCTATTCGTTTTAATCCTTCGGCAAATTGCTTTTAGAATCTAAAATAGAGTTTTTATTGACTTTTTAAAATTATTTACTTAGGAAATTAAGAGTGAAAAATTTGAAAAGACTCGAAGAAGGACGTTTTAGATTTCCTAAAATTGGAGGAATTAAAAAATTAATTCTAACGCAATAGAATCGAGAACTTAAAAATTTGTATTAGGAAACAGAAATTAAAACTTTAAAGCCTATTAATTCAAGAAAATCGTGCGTGTTTAATACAAGTCAGAAATTTAAAGCCAAAGATACACGCTTGGGAAAATTAGATATTGCAAACTATAGGTATATCGGTTTCTTGAATTTTTCAGAGCTTACATTTTTGGCAAATTGTAAATTTTTAATCTGAAGCGATTAATTTATGTTGAAGTTTATAGCAGTTTTTATTATCTCGAATTTATATGTGACATTTTATATATTAAGATGTTGCTAATAATGAATTTTGCTGGAGCTGACTTAATGGCACGCTTGATTTTTAATTTTTCATCACAGCAGCGGCCAGTCGGAAAAGCTTCTCACTTTTCCCTCGCTTTGTTATGCATTGCTGGAAATGGAGAGCTTCGGGTTAACGAGCTTCCGTGCGTTACCTATCACTTTTATGCCACGCGATTTCGCGGCTCGGTTAATCCAGAAGATATACAGGGTGTGCCGGAGTCAATGAGTCACTTTTAATCTACGGATTTTTCTTTCGTGAACTTAGAATAAAGAAAACCGCAGTCTTAACAAGCGATAGAAAAAGTGAATAGTTTTTCGAGAATTAAACTTCGAGAGTGCAAGTTAGATGAATAAGACATAATTCTTTGTTTAAATTTAAAACGAATGTTAATATCTTTTTAATGTAAGAAATCGAAAAGGCGTGTAATGTTGGAAATTAAAAACTTGTAGCAAATGACTGAAATTTAACTTTGAATTGATTTCGAAAGATGTAAGAAAATGTGTTGGTAAGTTTTGAGACTTTTGAGACACCTTGTATGTTTCGGAAATAAATCTATCCTCTTCACGCGAGCCGCGTAATTAGCATGCCATCAGTTTTAAATCCGAAACAATATCTATTTCTGAAAGAGCGGTATTATCGAAGATTATATTTGCTTTTGCCGTGGCGAGCAATTCGACAAACGCGAAATGGGTGTTACATATATATTGTACATATGTGTATATGTCTTTGACAAATACGTTTTTTTATTTGCACGCGCTTTTGTCGCGGTTTTTTTATCTGCGTGTAATTATGTAGATGTATCGCATGTCCTTTAAAGGATTTTCGAAAATGGACGTTTTATCTGTCCCGTCATCGCTGCGACGTCGCTCGATCATTTTGACGAGCGTGTCATCTCGCAGCATCCTCGCGGCGATCGCAGAAATCGCAAATTGCAAACTGCGACATCGACGCCGTAATGGAGGTACCGTGTTCGCCGTTATACCATCTCCTCCAGAAAGCGTTAAACTTACTTATGTGCATTACGCGCGGAACCGTCGTCGCGCGGAACTCGATGAATTTCGCGGCAGACGCGAAACGTTTCCTCCGCGTAGACGAGAACTCGAGGAGATGCGCAACGAGATGTAGAACGTTTGCATAAGCATACAGACGACAAATTCTTAAATGCATCTCTTCGCGTTGGAGCATACCGTTTGTGAAATTAGATTTTTATACTTCTCTATTTATATATCAGATATTATATTTTCTCTTTATATTTTATTTAGGATATTTTAATATAAATTTAAACAGTTATAAAATATCTTTTTGATTTTCTGCGCGATTTTGTAAATTCAGATTTGATACTCAGACTTTTAAATCTAAAAGATATTTATAATTGTATTGTTAAGAAGATTTTCCTCTTTCTGGAGTATTAATTTTCTAATTTCCTAAGCTGAAACATAATTATATATATTACTAATTGCAACATAGAAATTAAATCTCTTGTTAAATTATATTACTTTAAGGGGTTAGGCCACTGTAGCGCGCATAAAATTACGTGCATTTTTAACATTTTTTTTTGTAGGAAAAAATAATTTATTAATAAACGCAATTACAGTGCTGTTAAATGTCATTAAAAGAGTATCTAAAAAATTTTTTTTCGAATTTTTTTGGTCATATAATGGTCGACTACAGGCAATTGATCGCTTGGCGTCTTTTAAATTGGCGTGACAAATAACTTCGACAATTTTCATCCGATTGACTTTAAATTTTGATATGATTTTTCTAATTACATTTCGCAAAGAAGTACGTAGGGAATTTTCGATTAATTAAAAACTTTTAATTTTATGAGCAGTTTTATAAAAAAATTTTCACTACAAATTTTAAGTTTTACTTCAAATGTCTACCATTTTCGAAAAAATCAATATTTTGGAAAATCCCTACGTACTTCTCTGCGAAATGTAATTAGAAAAATCATATCAAAATTTGAAGTCAATCGGATGAAAATTGTCGAAGTTATTTGTCACGCCAATTTGAAAGACGCCAAGCGATCAATTGCCTGTAGTCGACCATTATATGACGAAAAAAATTCGAAAAAAATTTTTTTAGATACTTTTTTAATGACATTTAACAGCACTGTAATTGCGTTTATTAATAAATTATTTTTTCCTACAAAAAAAATGTTAAAAATTTATGCGCGCTACAGTGGCCTAACCCCTTAATGTCAAATATCAGAATAATTTTGGCGTTTTTGGTTTGCAATTCGCAGAAAGCTCGACGTCAATCATACTCACCGACTCTCACGTTTTTATCGAAACTCATAAGATTCGCATTAGCGCGATGATATTCTCAAATACATTTAGGTCGTTCCGGCTTTCATGTAGAGCTGTTTGTCCTGCGCGCAAAGGCCGGGGTGCTTTTACCCTAATTACATGAGCCTAATGAAGGAATAAAATCAGCGGTGAGAGTGAAAGAGAGCTCGAAAGGCAACATTCAACGAACGGATTACATATACGAATTTCTTTAGTCTTTTGCGCTGACAAATTATATGTCGCGACCATTTCCGAATTGCATTTGGAAATTCCTATTTCGGGATTCCCATTATTACTTGTCGGGCTTATCTTTGGACTATCTTTTAAAAATACTGGCGGACGCAAAATCACGTTTCCGATACCGGAAATAAAATACGAAATCGAATTCCATGTATCGAAAATTCTATGAAGCTTTCTGTTTGTCTGCACGTTTCTATTTCACAGAGATATCAAATTATAAATCCCCAAAACAAGCATTTTGCTAAAGCTATGTTTTTTTTAATTGAAAATTGAAGTTTTATTGTGTATTTAATTTCGACTTATTCCACTCAAATTTTGCTTATTGTATCGTATTGTACCTTTTTCATCCTTTAGCTACTATTTAATAAATTTATTCTGATTTAGGTACTTAATTTTGTAAAATGTTATTTATTTTATCTATTGCTTATAAAAATATTATTTTTTAAAAACTTATTTATTTTATTATATTTAATGGAAAATGCTTTTATATTATTTTTCTTCTACATTCTATCTTTAGTTATAACGTTCCCGCAATCTGGTTGTTACAAAGTCAAAGGTAGCGTAAACTTTGCCTCGCAAAATCGTATCCGTATCCGCGGCGAATAATCTAACTATGTTGTCGAATCGACAAATGAAAATTCTTTCGAACTCAATTGCGCTTCCTATCCGAGGATCGCAGATTAGAATAATCGCTCGTCTTATTTTTGCATGCCAACTGGGTCGAACAGCTGCCGTTACCTCGAACTCGCCAGGTGTGTTTTTGCGACACACAAGCGGAACACTAACATATTACTCATGCAACTCTTTTTAATACGTGGATTTTAAATATGTATATAATGTATATCAAAGTAATTTATATTTTATACTCACTTCGAAGTTTACATAAATAAATCTTCAATAATTAAAATTAAATAACATTAACCCTCCGTGAGCACCGTTATTTTTACTGCCTTTGTCGTCCCCCTGGGTCCATTTTGTCCAGGCCCACTTTTATTTTCATTGTAGGCTTTCAAAAAATTTGAAAAAATTCAGGGCTACTTTTCAAGATCTCTACTATATTATCCAATAGTTGTTAAAGTCAAATGTTAAAAGTCTTTTTTAATAAAAATCGAAATGTTTAGCTAGATATTTGAGCTCAAAATTTCGCTTGTGCCCAAAAAGACCCAGGGTGCTCACGGAGGGTTAATAAAACGTTAATCTCATAATATTACTTTTACAATCTTTTTTGTTACATTTGATTTCAAGTAAATATATATATTAAAATATGGTAAATATTCTTATACATTCTTAGTTTAGATATTTTTACAATTAGGATTTGAATTAAACTATTAAAATTTAAATTAAAATAATTAAGAACGTAGGATTTTTATGTAGGTAATATTTTTTTAAGTCTTTAAAATATATGTCTATTTAGTTTTTATTAAAGAGAGATCTATTTTTCTACATGTTGAGAACACTTTATACATAATATGTACAGCACTTTAAAATTCGAAACATTTTTCAAATTTATGTTCTGAAGTTCTGAGAATGGAAATTTGATTAATATTTCGATGCCAATACCGATCGAATGTTATTTTTCCAGTTAAGCGGGACAAGTTTTTAAGCGATTAGGTTAAACTTATTGGCAAATAAGGGATGATGGAGAATTCTCCATCTTTTATCGACAGCTAGCTTTTATCGCCGATAAATTTTATCTTATGCCGGGTCTAGACCAGAGGACGATCCTACTTGTGGCTTTATTTTGTGGTACTATTTTCGTCCGTCTACGCTGCACAATTTTAATTGTTGTGGGTTAGTGAGATTGAAAACTAACTTTAGTATGATTTTTACCCGTTTACACTACCATAGAGAGAAGGATCCTTCTCTCTGACACCACTCACTAGGATAAGCCACAAGTAGGATTATCCTCTGGTCTAGACAGGGCATTACATTATTAGAATTGGATAGAACAGGATGCGCGATAAAATTCTGTTTACTGTCGTCATCTCGCGGGACTTTGAATGTCAAATTATTGTACATACGTTTGTGCTTATCATACTAGGATTTATTCCGCAAATGTAAATTAAACTTCCGTCAGAATTTTCCTGCTGAGGGTAAATGCGAGAGAAGATTGTTCTCGTGATGATAAAAGAAATTAAACTATGACAATAAGTTCTATATCTGGATGACTATATGTATGTATGTATACAAATAGTTGATGTATTGATCAAGCGTTGATTATTTTTAATCATTAAAAGATTGATTAAGTAAAGGAGTAAGTTGAATAATTATCAATGAATGACAAATGCTTGTCTCTGAGAAACTTTATTAGATGGCAGCCCTAATACTGTATATTGGCCGGTATTCATAGTCGGATCTTATATTTAAAGTAATCTTAAGATGCCATAAGCCAATCACAAAGCCATATTAGCATCTTAAAATATTTGGATCCTGCAGTCGTCTGTAGAACTCTGTTTTACCCATTTTTTTTGGTGGTAAAAATCTTTGAATTGGCTTTACGAAATTGCAAATCTCTTTTACACAATTAAAAGTAGGATAAAAATAAAGCTCGCGCTGGTCGAATATATATCAAAAACGAAAAAAATTAAAAATCTTACTTTTTTTCGGCACGTAGAGCTGTCACCTAACCACAATATTCGATGAATACAAAAATTGTACAGTTAATTCATGCAAAATGAGACCAGCGCGAGGTAGGGACAACATGTAGGAACAATATCGTGCAAGTAGAACTAACAATAAGATTGAAAGCCTAGAAAAAAAAATTTTTCCCACTAAAATTTTATAAATGCAGAGGCGCACATGCATGCATGGCGATGCAATCTGACAAGGACAGATGTATCTGTTAGACAAGGACAGGCATAGATCGGTAACACAGAAAACATAGTAAACGATCGAAATTATCGATTATTTTTAGTTCCGTGCTAAATCGTGGCACTGTCACGTTGGAGATCGCCTGTCACTGCAGGATCCCCTTAAGGGGATCCTGAACCCGTCTGTTTTACCGACAAAAGTCTCTACTCATACAGCGTCGCGTTAACTTGACAGAATTGAAAACGCTTCTCCAGGATTGCAGTACATACATCAATGATTCAGGGTAAAATCTCATTTTATATGGAAAACGAGAAAAAGTTACGGAACTACAGATTTCCTTATTTTCATTTACCTCAATATGGCGTCTAGTTGGCAGACGGCCTGTCAATTCATCACAAGATGTGTTTCATATAAAAGATATACCGTTTGTACGAACGTGAAAACAAGTTTTCCTGAATTGCAAAACACGAAACAACATTATTGAACCCTTGAAATGAAGATTACAAGTCTAATAAAGCATACGATGTGTATGTGTGTCGTGCGTATGTGTGCGTGCAATAGGTGCTATTCTTGACTATCTCTGCGATGATGTCAATAATAGGGGACCTGTATACCGAAAAAATCCGTACTCATACAGCGTCGCGTTAACTTGACAGAATTGAAAATGCTTCTCCAGGATTGCAGTACATACATCAATGATTCAGGGAAAATCTCATTTTATATGTTTTCACGACTTGTCAACTCTAACCTTGGCGGTGTATCTATTCTAAAAAGCTGGAGCTGTGCGAAAATTTGTAGGGTTGTCGGTAATTTTGTCGGTAAAACAGCGACATCGTCGGAGTTCGGCCTTCGGTTCAGGATCCCCTTAAGGGGATCCTAAACCGAAGGCCGAACTCCGACGATGTCGCTGTTTTACCGACAAAATTCTATATCTGTCCTTGTATAGACAATGATAATAGACAAGGATAGACAAGGTTATAGGTTATATTGCATTCATTACAATTAATCTTTTTTTGTAAGCTTTATTCTTAGTTCCAATTGCACGATATTGTTCTTACATGTTGTCCCTAGGTCATGCCGGTCTAATTTTGTGGATATTTATTGTGGAATTTTTGTACAAAGCAAATATATTGTCATCATGTATACCAAAAATTAACAAAAATATTAATTTTTTTTGTTTTCGATATAAATTCGACCACCATGACCTAGATTTTGATGCGTACTTTAATTCTATACAAGAATTTTGCATTTCTATAAAGCCAATTAAAAGATTTTCTCTAAGAAAAAAACCGGTATTACAGACGGCTTTAGGATCCCCTTAAGGGGATCCTGAACCCGTCTGTTTTACCGACGGAGATGTGATTTTCGCACAGCTACCAGTTTTTTTTAGATTATAGAATTAAAAATTTTTTTCCAGGATTAAAGTATAAACGCAAACGGATACGGCTATGTTCGTGTTTTGTTAAAAAAAAAAAAAAATTTTTTGATATAATAAATTTTTTTTCTTTTTTAACCAAAACACGAACATAGCCGTATCCGTTTGCGTTTATACTTTAATCCTGGAAAAGGATTTTTAATTCTACAAATCCAAAAAAACTGGTAGCTGTGCGAAAATCACATCTCCGTCGGTAAATCATACGATTGCAGGATCCCCTTAAAGTTAATAAGATGAGTATTCGGTATATTTTACAAATGTGCTGAATTAATTACAATTGCGTGGATATATCTTTCTTATTTTAACGTATACCGTGTATATACATATACCGTATACGTATATGTATGTATACCGTTTTACATCTTACACAAAGATTAATTATATGTAAAACGTGCAAACTATTAGGTGTACAAATAAGTCTCCGCCGTTTTACAATAGATGGCCCCACCAGGAGGTTATGGTTGAAATTGTCGGATGTAAAGTGTTATATCGTAAGGTTGGACATCTGGCAACACCATAAAACTTGACATAGTATCAGACTGTATCGGCATCACATAATTCTTTTCGTGCGAAAATGTCGAATTTTGAGCCGAATAAGCGTCATTTGCGGGAACTTTTGATTTATTTCTTTAATTTGAAGAAATCTGCAGCTGAGGCGCATCGATTGCTTGTAGAAGCATATAATGAGGCTGCTTTAAGTGAGAGAAGTTGTCGGGAGTGGTTTCAAAAGTTTAAGAACGGTGATTTTGACGTCGAGGACAAAGAACGTAGCGGAAGGCCGAAAGTGTACGAAGACACGGAATTGGAAGCATTATTGGAGGAAGATTCGTGCCAAACAAAAGTAGTGGCTAGCGATGGACAATACTTTGATTGAAACATAAGGTACCGTTCTTTCACAATAAATGCCCAATTTTTGATAAAAAACGGCGGAAACTTATTTGTACTCCTAATACAATTTGATTATATATTTTTTATATTGGATATAAGAAATGCGTTGTTTATGGATGTTTGGAGGTACCAGTTTAACCAAAAGTTATGTAAATATTAAAAATACCGATATTAATTTTCCAGAGATACATGCAAAGACAAAAAAATGTATATATATAAATATTATTATAGTTACTGCAAGTCTAATATAGAATGTTAAAGATGCGTATAGATTTAGTGATTGTAAATAAATATTGTACTACTATTTTTTCTAAAAAAGGAAATCTTGAAAAGAAATTTTGTAAATTATTTCAAATTTTGTTGCCATATTTTTATTTGTTTATAATTTACTTGTGTGTAAAATATTATTATATTGGTAGCATTAAAAAAAATTTCTTTTACACTTTTCTCTGTAAAACTCGGTATCAATTCAATTTGGCGATGATTGGTAAAAGGGGTTCTTTCTTTAAAATTTTGAATTTTTTGAGAAATGTTGCTCTAACTTCGCAAATTTTGAGATATCGGGCTATTTTTAAATCTATTATATTCTTCAGTCTTTTTTACCTCTATTTCATATATAATTCTTTAAGATTTGGTTGATTAGTTCTTGATCGAATTATAGAAATTTCGGTGAATCCGTACACACATACATTAAAAAAAAATGCGATTTTTTGACGTTTTAGAACATTCTGAACACATTGGCAGCGGCAACTAAAAAAATTTTTTGTTTTTGAAAACAAAGTTTTCTTTATGAGGAAGCAATAGTAGTTCTCAATTAACCTTTCCTTATTTAAATTATATCACGTTTTGAGTATTGAGGGCAAAATGCTGATTGGCTAATATATCAATATGGCCAGCCAATTGCTCTATGGCCTCATTGGTTATTCATTTTCATGTGCAAGAGCACACCTCTTTTCTTTTATTACACCATGCTTGCATTTCTGCAGCGGCGTCAGAGCGGCCGCTTTGGCGGCGTTGGCGCGCTCATTTGTCGTTGATTCCACGTGGGAGAGTCGCATTTCGCATTATTTCTCGCAATTCTCGCCACATCTTGACTGGTCTTGACTCTGCTTGACTCTTGACATCATATTCACAGTAGGCACACTGGCACAGTAGCTTGGAAACTCGATTTGGTAAAAGTAATCAGTTGCCGCACCTGTACACGCATTAATCTAATATAATATTATTATCTGGATAGTACTCGTATATAATCGAAGCATGTCATCAGAGAAACGTAAAATCTTAAGTTCAACTGATCAAGATTCATCAGCGGTAAAGCAAATGCGTATAATGGAAGAGGAGCAAGTAAGTTTCAATTAACAGTTCTTTTCTCAACTTCGTGGAGTACATGTTGTTAGGACGTTAGAAAGTACATAAAACTTTGTATAAACGAATCAATACGTTCATATTATGACATTTCCTAAAGCGACGTAATGCATTATCCATGCATTCTACATAAAAAAGAAAATTCATAAATAATAGGAAGTTTTTGCAATACCGTCTTTCAGATACGGTAAACGCTAAATTCATGTTATTCATGTCATCGGGTGGAAAGATGAAACTGGTGCATGCACAGAGAAAAAAAAAAATTACGCCAGTTTCATCTTTCCACCCGAAAACATGATTAACGTGAATTTAGCGTTCACCGTATCTGAAAGACGGTATTGCAAAAACTCCCTAATCATACACGTATGAAATCTATTATCTATTAGTATGTGAAAATCCAGTTCAATTACAAAATTATTTTAATGCAAGAAGTCTACTTTAGATGAATTTATTACTTTTATTAGAATTATTTTCAAGATAAAACTCTGTTTATGTGTAATATAAGAAATATTTACAAAATGGGACTTAGAAGGTCAGTTCTTTTCAACTGGCTGTACTATAGTTTAGAGTTTATCTTTTTCCTTTTTAACATGGAGTAAAAAAGATAAACTCTGAACTAGTGCAGCTAGTTCAGTTGAAAAGAACATGCCTATAGATACATCAAACTGCATGAGGGAGGAATATAAAATTATGAATAAAAGTCTTCTTAAATTTAACGGAATTTATAGATCGTGTAAGACTTAAGCAAGAAAGTAGCTTACTAACAATTCTTGAAATTTGACAAAAAATTATGACAAAAACTTTTATTTATGAAATTGATTGTGATCAACTGATCAACAGCAATAGCCGTATTTAAGTTTTCTCCTACAATGTAGCCTACAATTCACTCGACTTTTTTCTGATTGTTTGAGATAGTGTTATTTTTATTTTTGAAAAGGATATATTAAATATGCGGTGTCTCAAAAATTTCTATATTTTTAGTTAAAACCGATTTCAAGTGACTCTTATCTATACTACATTATTTAAATATATTATTATATGTTATGATATTTGATTGAAATTTAATTTCTTTATTAAAAAAAACTGAAACTTTTTTTAGGACATTTTGATGTTGACCTTTTTTATCATTTATATGAGTATATTAATTATTTCCAGATTTCTGTCAAAGGAGATGTTGAGAATATCTCTACTGAGATTACTCAGGAAAAGGAACAGGCAGTACCTTTACCATTTTTATCTTCTGATATCAAGAGCTGTTCTGAAACACAGATTAAGTCGACTATTCTTGATCATACATGGAAAATTAATCAATTTGTGTCACTTTGTAATACTCTGAAGATGATGAAGTCTCCACCGTTTCCAGAAACAGGTCAATTCGTGATTGAAATGAATGTTCAACGTATAAATTCCTCTTACTTTCCTTTTTCTGATAATTATGCTGTAACCTTTTATATACTTACTAGTAAAACATTTTACGCTTCATGTACCACTACTATAATAGGACCGACTGAAAAAGTTATATCATCAGAATCTTTTGTAGGCTGTATATTCAATAAAAGATCGTTAATTGAAACCTCGACAGAAGACCTTATGTTAGGTCATAAAGATACGCTTACAATACATTTCAAGTTTGAATTTTTTTGTAATTTGATCAATAAAACTGTACGTATGAATTCAATACCGTCTTCAACAGAGTTATCAGAAGAAGTGACATATTTTGAAGAATCGACTCTCGAACAGTTTCAGTCCAAAGATAAAATCGATTTCATGGTAGACAGTAGTTTTTAAAAATATCTACCTTACATATAAGGAAAGAGAAAAAGATATGACAAATGAATTAGTAACGTATAGTGAGAGATAGGAACTTTTGAACAGATTTTACTATACATAGGTTATAAAACTGGCTCAATAAGACAATGTGATTATATAATTAAAAAATTATTAGCAACAGCTGATTAGTATGATGTACATGTGAACATCATATGCCGCGTTATTTTACGATTAAAAATGCTGTGAAATGTCACAGCATTGACCATTGTCACCATTTACGACAGAAAAGAAATTTACATTGGCTAATATCGGATTCATATAATATTGTAGTCTTATAAATATAAAATTATATGACAAAAAAATACTTTTTTTTTTAATTAGTAAACATGTTTTCTTTTTTTCTACAAATGTATTATAATTTTTAATTTTTACTTGTCAGAATTTACATGCAAATAAGTATATTAAGGCTCCTGGGTACTCGCCGCGGTACGTGAGATCGTGACGTCAGAAGCGAGAAAATGACACGTTGAGAATTCTTGCGTATCATTGCCAAATAAAAGGACTTCTGCATAAAATGACACTTTATATCACTTCAGCACACTTCGAAAATACTTCGTGGTTTATCCCTTTCCCTTGACAGTTGATAAATAGCCGAAAAATGAATGTAATACGAAACCACAACGAAACCTAGTCATGCAGACTTATGCGCAGGCGCATGACTAGGCTTCGTATCACGTACTGCTATTTATCAACTATCAAGGGAAAGGGATAAACCACGAATATTTTTGAAGTGTGTTGAAGTGATATGAAGTGTCATTTTATGCAGAAGTCTTTTTATTTGGCAATACGCAAGAATTCTCAACGTGTCACTTTTCGCTTCTAATGTCACGATCTAATATGGCCGCGGTGATTACCCAGGAGTCTTAATATGGATTAAAAATAATTCGTGATGTGTGTCTCTTTAGATACGAATAAAACTATTTTTAATTATAATTGATGTAGTTTAGTTATAATTTTCTCAAGTCAGGTTGATTAAAAACAAAAGGAAATAAGAATTCTACTTAATTCCTTACAAGCCTATGATATCTATAAATGTTTTCTCAAGTTACAGGTTGATTTAAAACAAAAGGAAATAAGAAGTAAGAATCCTTACAAGCCTATAATATATATAAATGTTTTATTTACTTTTATCAGTATACTATAATCTTATTAAAAATTTCCAATTGTTTTTTTTTTATAGATCATCCTGTGTACTTATTACAGTGTCAAAATCTTTAGCAACTACATTTTTCAATAAGAAAGTTATTTTTCATAAATTTAAACTTGATTTTTGTTCTTCAATGTTTGTCGCAATGATACGTTTTTTATATAGGTTCAATAAAGTGCGATTAAATTGTAACAGAATCAAATTTATAATTATTTTTTAAATATATATATATATATGTAGATAAAAAAATTAATAAACATATTTTGTAATATTTGTCTATTTGTCTGCCAGTTTATTTATCTTTATTTCTAATTCAGGCATATGAGAGGCATATGATATTCAACCGTTTATTGCATGCCTCTCAGCTTTGCAAGGCGTTTTTCAGGAACGTACCCAAACCTTTACACATTTTGTATATCCGCTTAAAAAACCTGGCCATTGTGCGACCTTACATTCTCGAACCCACCCTCCCCTTCCCTTAATACCTCTCCGGCCTTCCTTTCTAACTTCCTTCCTTCCTCTCCCTCTTGCTCTTTGCTTCCGCGTGACCATTTCCTCCTCCTGTCACTCCTTCCCTCCGTCCCTCGGTCCCTGTATACAAAAGGAAACAAACCGACCAAACATACATAAAATAAACCTCCATTTCACCTCCCGCTCTCTCATCATCTCATCTCACTCTCCTCCTCCTCTCTCCCCTTCTCTACCCTGAGCTCTTTCTCCTTCCTTGCGTTCCCCTGCCTCTTTCTTTCCTTTCCTCGCTCTTCTTTCTTCTTTCCTCCTTCTCTTCTCCTTCATACTCTTCTCCACTCCCTTATACCTTTATCCCAATTCAGTTCCCCCATCTCCGCCTCTCCTTCCTTCCGTTTTTCGAGCTCTGTATGCAACAAAAATCAGACCGAGCCAGACCTAAACAAATTAAACAAGATCATCATCCCTTCTCTCAACTCATCTCCTCCTCACTCCCCTATCTGCCTTTCTCTATCCTTAACCTTATTGTCTCCTTTCCTGTGATCCCCTATTTTCTTTCCTTCCTTTCCTCGCTATTTCTTCCTCCCTCACTTCCTTCTCTGCCTTTCTCCACCTTCATCCTTGTCTCCTTTCCTGCGATCCCCTGCTTACTTCCTTACTTTCCTCGTCATTCTTTCTTCCTACCTTTACCTTTCTCCATTCATATTCTCCTCCATTCCTTTATATCTTTCTCCCACTTCCGCTCCCTTTCATTCACCCATATCCTCCTGCTTGTCACTACCGTCGATTTCCCCTTCCTTCTCTCCTTCCTCGCTTTGTCCTTCATTTGCCTCTCTTCTTTCGTCACTTCTTCATCTGCCGTCACCCCCCAACTCCTCTTGAGATCTCAGCGCCTATCTAATAATTCTTCCTTGTTCTCTTCCTTCCTTTCCTTTCCCCTTACTGCTAGCGCTCCTCTCCGCACTCTCTTCTCTAAATACCATTTTCATCTCGTTCTCCCCTTCTCTGTATCTCCTCGAGAGGCATATGATATTGAGAAAATTATGTATAGATATATTCGATTTAATACAAATATACGGTCCGCATCTGCAGATGGAAGAAGAAAATACTTCGCACAAATTGTAAATCGGCTACAAAAATTTGAATTGGTAACTCATCATCTCTTTTCGAAATCTAGATTTGTTTAAAAAATAAGTATATAAGAAACGTGATCTTGGTTAATTATTGGTATCTTTTATTAATCTAATTTTTGCGCTTTATTCCAAATAAAACTTTATATTGTCGCTTTTTATGGAGAAGATAATTTGAAAGTGAAGGATAAGGCAAAGTGTGAACAGTAAGTCTGTAACTCCGTAACTGTAGAAGTATAATATTGTTGAAATATGTAATGTCGGATCAGTCAGTTAAAGCGAGAATGAAGTGTATCCTACATAATACGTAATGAAGGAAGTTCGTGATATATCATTCATCGAATCTATATTATTAGGTATATACATATTTGTTTATTATTTTGTTGGCATATTTTAGCGATGCAACTAACAGTTATTATTGCATAAATGAGAAAGCCGATATTTATTAATTATTACGGTAACACTGCGCAAAACTTTGAAATAAAATAGGTAATTATTTACAAAAAGACCCCACCCGCCAATGACCTTGACCTTGACATATGTTGTCAAGGTCACTCTCCTGAGTGACCTTCAGAAGTTTTTAGCCGGCGGTCATTATTCGTTAAAAAGTTATTAACAAAAAAATTTTGAAAATATAGCAGCTATTTTCAGTATTGGAAGGGATAAACCACTAATATTACGTTTTTTTTTTTAAAGCAGAGAATACTTTATTTCGCGAGAAAATCGCTGTTTTACCAAAACACAACATTTAAAGCAGTAATTTGTTCATAAATTGCATATTGAATGCAATTAAATTATTAACAAAAAAAATTGAAAATATAACAGTTATTTTGAGTACTAATAGACATAAATGACTAATATTTATGTGGATATAGTACATGTATGAACGAAGGAAAGTTAGTTAAAGTAGCGAATTGTTGGTATATTGAAAGAAAAGTTAAAGCAGATAATAGAGAGTATTTGCTTCAACTTACAAAGCACATACTTGTAAAGCGCGTCACTAACCTATAGGTTAGTGGCGCGCTTTACAAGTGTGTGCTTTGTATGTGCTTCAACTTACAAAGCACATTCTTGTAAAGCGCGTCACTAACCTATAGGTTAGTGGTGCGCTTTATAAGTATGTGCTTTGTATGTGCTTCAACTTAGAAAGCACATACTTGTTAAGCGCGTCACTAACCTATAGGTTTTGTCAATAACCAACTATTATCTGCTTTAACAAAAGTTTAACATGTTTTTGCCATGATTAAAACAGAGAATACTTGTATTCACGCTTTCTAATACATAAAATAGTGTATGAACTTTTTCAATATATCAACTATTCTCTGCTTTAAATAACTTTCCTTTCAATATACCAACAATTAACTGCTTTAAATAACTTTCCCCACCAAAGTTTTTTTGTTTATAACTTTTTAATAAACAATGACCGCCAGCTAAAACCTTCTGAAGGTCACTCAGGAGAGTGACCTTGACAACATATGTCAAGGTCAAGGTCGTTTATGCCTTTCAATACTCAAAATAACTGCTATATTTTTCAAACTTTTTTGTTTATAACTTTTTAATAAACAATGACCGCCGGCTAAAAACTTCTGAAGGTCACTCAGGAGAGTGACCTTGACAACATATGTCAAGGTCAAGGTCATTGGCGGGTGGGGTCTTTTTGTAAATAATTACCATAAAATATTCTATTATAATATTTTGAAATCAATCTCAGCGAAAATAGTCGTGAGTTTAAGTTCTTCGTGTAGTACTAGCATTTTATTATTCAACTCGTTTCGGTGACTATAACAACAAGTTTCACACATACAAAATGATATTTCGCTGGAAGAAGATGATATCCCAGATAGCACAACTGATCTTTATGAATTCATAAAGATCAGATTCAGATATTTTTGAATTCATAAAAATCAGCTGTGCTATCTGGGATATTAATTGTTTTTAGTATTGATAAATGAGTTTATTATTTTCAAATTTCTCTAATAAAAGTAAAGATATTGTTTGAGATTACGATAGCTTGAAAATAGTGATAGATTCACATAACAGGAATCGCAATATTTTATCGATTTTCTTCTCTACGCTTATTATAACGAAAGTTGAGCCTTTCTCGGAGCTTCTTCGGCGATCGATGGTTTAAAAGCGCGTGTTGATTTCAAACGTAAGTACTTAAACTTAATGTTTATAGTCATAACGATTCCGAAAAGCCGCAATAGATCTATCGTAATTATTGTGTTGCCAAGCGCCCGAAGTTTCTGGCATACTTAATCTTTATTTTTATTGCGAGTATAAAAAATCCTAGAACTTTATTGTTACGTCGGTCAATCATCGCAATCAAGTCGTTTTGTCAATCGCGCAGTTTATAACTACTTTCGGTCGCGAGCCGTATAAATTATAGTAAATGAGAATGTAATTGAACGAATTCGATCCGGGATATACTCGATCTCGCCATTCGGTCTTCCTCTAAATTTAAAACGTACAAATTTGTTTTATAATTTTTTTCTTTTATACATTTCGCCTGTTTAATTCTTCCTCTCGCGCTGCGCAAACAAATATCCTTATTAAAGACAAATACTTAAAAAAAAGATTACATTTTCATTATCCGACGTATGACAAAATTTATTGTTGAACAATGTTTCAGACGAGTATATATTTAAATACACTTGATGGGTATATTTTGATCGCTTATTTATAAGCCTTTATAAAGCAGTGGGTTAATTGATTTCTACACTATTTTCAGAGTCAAATGCAGTACTAGATTCGAATAAGCATTTTACATAAACCACAAATACACGGCTGCTCGCTTGTGTGCGCGATTTCTTTCCCGCTGTTACATACTATAAGCGTCGCATGTGTGTCCTGTGTGTGGCGTGCCATGCAAGTGGTGGGGGATTCCATATTCCCATGCAAGGTCGGTAAATAGACGGCGGCGCAAGGCGCCGCAAGGGAAGGTCATTGAACTATAACCATACTGGAAGGAGCACTGCCATACCCCCACCACGGTTTCTCACGGTCAGAGAGGGATAGTTGAACGGGTACCGTGTTGTCTCTTTCTAACGTAAACTACCATGACTGAAAACATTCGCCTCGACACGCACACAAAGACGCTGTATCTATTCGTGTCGTGCGACGCGCGATGGTCGCGACTCGTCGTATGTACGTGTGTACACATACATATTCGTATATATGTGTATTTACATCACTTACATGCGTTGTGCTGTGCGTGTGAGATGTACAGCGCGCGATCCAAAATGGGGAAAAAATGCTGCATAAAAACTTGTTTTAATACAGTAGAGAGTTTTAATACATAAGAATCCGTATGTGTCATTACACAGGTAATAAAGTTTATATTATGTTCAGATAATAAAAATTTTATACATTTTGGAGACGTCTTTTAGAATAGCATTATTTTTTTTGAATTAGAACAATGATTCATTGCTGTTATTGAAACAACAATTAATATCCACTTTGGAAGAAGACTCGGAGAATACTGATTCGGAGAATATTATGTGCTTTTACCGCACGTAATAAATTCTATAAATTTTCTCGAGAATCTGTTGCGTATTATTCAACAGGTTGTTTTAATTGACAGAAATCACACGGGCACGAAAAAAGTTAGTTTCCGAGCTTGACATGTTCGACACGTTAATTACGTACTGTGAGATTTAAGAAGAATATATGAATTATACTGAATTTATTATCGAAAAAGTTTATCGAGATTAACAATTAAAGTAATTTAAATCGACCGTGACTGGCAATATATAACGTCTTTCGGATATGAACATTGAAAAACTGTGAGCCAACTTGGTTTGTCGGATTCACACAGCACATCGAGATTGTTGAATATATTTCTTGTGCTTGTAAGCGTATTGGTACCTATAAAAATACACAGTTTGTGTATATACTGCAGCCTGAGTATATGCTTTTTCAGCGTATAATTAGGTTTATGTTTGCATTTACAGGTGCTCTTGATTATTCTGAGCTTATTTAAAAGAAATATACTACGGTATTTACATATCAATCTTATATGTTATACACATGCGCTTTTTAGTATTACGCAAAATATATTCAGAAAATTTTAGTTTTGTTGATATTTCACGTAGGAAAAATATTTTAATATCTATTATTACTGATAAAATAAGAATCTATTAATGTATCAGTACATGTGATGTGTAAAAATTATGCATATTATCCCGTAATGGATTTTATAATGGATGTTTTGAAAACGACTAGCTATATTATCAGTCAGTTTGTGCATCTAGACTTCTCACTTAAATATAATCTAAGAACTAAAAAATAATTATTTTAAGTATTTATACATTCCACAGACGATAAATTTTAACGCCACATAAAACGAACTCCTGTTATCGCAACATTAGACGACTGTTAGTAGAGTTACCTGAGTACTTACCTATAAAAACTTTCATTCGGTCCAATCGCCCATTTTTTAGAATGCTTTCATATCGTTATCAAGACGAACCGTCCTATTCTTGAGTTAAAAATTACATTTACCTTTTCGTAAAGCTCTAGCTAAGCCTCTTACCAAGCTATAAAAACACCTCGCATACCCTAAAGACTCTTAGATCGTCTTGAAGGGCCCTGCAAGATATGCAGAGTGTGTCTCGCAATTAAGAAATTGAAAAAATAGCGTTATTGCTTCTTATTCATCAAGCAAAAGTTAGCAATGAAGAACTGGTTATTGATAGTGTTACTCCTAGCAATCGTGTCGAATACATTCGGGAGATTTCGTTTTTCGATAAGAAGTAGAAGCAGAAGCGGAAGCGGAAGCGGAAGCGGAAGCGGAAGCGGAAGCGGAAGCAGAAGCAGAAGCCGCGGCTCTCTTTTGCAGAAGCAGAAGCAGGAGCCGCGTGTGATCGAAATTGTGAAATGGCGTCAGCCGGTCTGCGTGATGCCTGAGAAGGGCATTCCACCGTGTTCTTCTCAAGGAAAAATCCAGGTTGGAAGCGCGTTTTCAAGGTCGAAGAGGTCCGACGAGAGCGAGCCCGATCAAACGAAACCAATGAAAACGGAAACAAGTGATGCCGTCCCCTGGACGGGAGACGGGATCGTTAATGTTGCTCGATTCTTGCTCGAACCCTCGGAGTTGGTAATCGACGACAACGAAGAATTGCTGGACCTCGGCAGGACTTCAAAGTTGCGCTCGAAAACGCCGGAAATGGATGTCGAATGGCAACCCAATAGACGGAGCGCACGTTCGACCAGATTAACTCAGAAACCTATTCATAATACAAGGACCAGACCATCGCGAAGATACGTCACGAAGGTATCCGACTTGCCAGTGACCGCTACTTTAGTAGCGCATGGATGTTTGCCTGATATCGGTTTTCCTTTGTGCGAGAGCCATCAAGCGAATCTTCCACTGAAGGTTGAGATAGAAGAAGACAAACTCACTGAAGATCACGAACCTTCCGTATATTTCAATTTAACGTCCAGCTTTGAAAAGTTAAATAAGTTGCGTGATCCTTCAAATGTGGATGCACTTCTCAACACGTTAACAAACGGGTCCCACTATACTATATACTTTAGGCCCTTGGTAGATCTCTTGTTGCCAGAAGAGTTTGATCTGTCTGACGAATTTTGGAATGAAGAAGATGTAGATTATTCAAAAGATGTGGAAGACCCCTGCGATAAAGCGAGAAGAACGAGCGTCTTTCAATTTCAGACTCGCGTTATAGCAAATGCTAACTATCTTTCAAAAGTGATTGATGAAGTAGAAGCTTGCTTGCAAGACCTGGAGCTTCGTATTAAACAATCAACAATGGACGCCGAACAAGAATCACACTCACAATCGACTAAATCCAATGTCGATCACGAAATCAGTACCACAGTTTCCACAACATCAAATCCTCAGTCCTTATACTGGTTGAAACCATATCTGCCTCCTTTCCTCAGGCTAGTAAGCTTAGTATTACACTGAAAGTAGAGCATCCTGCTTCTTTGACTATTTGCGAACAATAATCTAATCTGGGTTTATCTCTATCTATCTTTATATTGACTTTATTCATATCTCCGCCTCCAATACGTTGCTAAAATCTTTCGTGTCTTACCATCCTATCTCTTTTACTCCTTATTGTTTGATATATATTTCTTTTTTTTCCTTAATTTTTTCTAATACTTTCCTATTGCTAACCCTATATCTATCTACGGTATATGATTTTTACGTAAAAGAATAACTTAAACGTTCCGGAAATTGCACAAACTAAATCTGAAAATGAGAACAAAACTATCATGGCACCGAGTAACGGAAACGCCCCGGCGCCCCGGAAACATCTACAATGATTCATTGCTGCTATTGAAACAACAATTAATATCCATTTTGAACGAAGACTCGGAGAATACTGGTATTATGTGCTTTTTTACCGCACGTAATCAATTCTATAAATTTATTGAGAATCTATTGCGTATTATTCAACAGGTTGTTTTAATCGGTAGAAATCACACGGGAACAAAGAAAGTTAGTTTCCGGGCTTGACCCGTGACGCGTTAATTACGTACTGTGAGAGATTTGAAAAGAATATATGAATAAACCCAATTTATTATTGAAAAAGTTTATCGAGATTGTTGAATATATTTCTCGTGCTTGTAAGCGTATTGGTATACCTACCTGTAAAAATACACAGTCTGTGCATGTATATACTGCAGCCTGAGTGTATGCTATTTCAGCACATAATTACCTACGTTTATGTTTGCATTTACAGGTGCTTTTGATTATTCTGAGCTTATATTTAAAAGAAATATACTACATACGGTATTTACATATCAATCTTATATGTACACATGAGCTTTTTAGTATTACGCAAAATGTATTCAGAAAATTTTAATTTTGTTGATATTCCACAAAGAAAAAATATTTTAATATCTATTATTACTGATAAAATAGGAATCTATTAATGTATTAGTATGTAATGTAATGTGTCAATATTATGCATATTTTCCCGTAATGGATTTCATAATGGATGTTTTGAAAACGACTAGCTATATTATCAATCAGCTTGTGCATCTAAAAGACTTCTCACTTAAATATATTCTAAGAACTAAAGAATAATTATCTTAAGTATTCACATACATTCCACAGACGATAAATTTTAACGCCACATAAAAACAAACTTCTTTTAACGCAACATTAGACGACTGTTAGTAAAGTTACTTGAGTATTTACCTATAAAAACCTTTATTCGGTCCAATCGCCCAATTTTTTAGAATGCTTTCATATCGTTATCAAGACTTGAGTTAAAAATCCCATTTATTTCTTTGTAAAGCTCTTTCTAAGCCTCTCACCAAGCTATAAAAATACCTTGCATACCTTAAACACTCTTAGATCGTTTTGAAAAACCCTGCAAGGTATGCATCAGAGTGTGTCTCGCAATTAAGAAATAGAGAAAATAGCGTTATTGCTTCTTATTTATCAAGCAAAAGTTAGCAATGTAGAACTGGTTATTGATAGTGTTACTCCTAGCAATCGTGTCGAATACATTCGGGAGATTTCGTTTTTCGATAAGAAGTAGAAGCAGAAGCGGAAGCGGAAGCGGAAGCGGAAGCGGAAGCGGAAGCGGAAGCGGAAGCGGAAGCGGAAGCGGAAGCAGAAGCAGAACCCGCGGCTCTCTTTTGCAGGAGCAGAAGCAGGAGCCGCGTGTGATCGAAATTGTGAAATGGCGTCAGCCGGTCTGGTTGATGCCTGAGAAGGGCATTCCACCGTGTTCTTCTCAAGGAAAAATCCAGGTTGGAAGCGCGCTTTCAAGGTCGAAGAGGTCCGACGAGAGCGAGCCCGATCAAACGAAACTAATGAAAACGGAAACAAGTGATGCCGTCCCCTGGACGGGAGACGGGATCGTTAATGTTGCTCGATTCTTGCTCGAACCCTCGGAGTTGGTAATCGACGACAACGAAGAATTGCTGGACCCCGGCAGGACTTCAAAGTTGCGCTCGAAAACGCCGGAAATGGATGTCGAATGGCAATCCAATAGACAGAGCGCACGTTCGACCAGATTAACTCAGAAACCTATTCATAATAAAAGGACCAGGCCATCGCAAACATACGTCACAAAGGTATCCGACTTGCCAGTGACCGCTATTTTAGTAGCGCATGGATGTTTGCCTGATATCGGCTTTCCTTTGTGCAAGGGCCATCAAGCGAGTCTTCCACTGGAGGTTGAGATGGAAGAAGACAAACTCACTGAAGATTTCGAACCTTCCGTATCTTTCAATTTGACATCCAGTTTTTAAAAGTGAAATAAGTTGCGTGATCTTTCAAATGTGGATGCACTTCTCAAAAAGTTAACAAATGGGTCCCACTTATCTATATGTATACTTTAGGCTTTTGGTAGATCTCCTGTTGCCAGAAGAGTTGGATCTGTCTGACGAATTCTGGAAGGAAAAAGATTATCCGAAAGATGTGAAAGGCCCCTGCGATAAAGCGAGAAGAACGAGCGTTTTTCAATTTCAGACTCGCGTTACAGCAAATGCTAACTATCTTATATATTTTTGTTAATCATGATCGATTTCATACAATGTGCAGAGTGAGCCATATAAATATATATGTTACAAATATATATAATGTATATTTATAATTTGTTTATATAAATTGCTTATTATTGCAAATTATTAAAATTATTAAAAATATAGTAATTATAACTTATTGAATCAAATATTTTTTAATCAATTAATAGTTGAATTAACAATAATATGAAATAGTGTCTATGTTATTTTTACACTTTTTGTAATCCAAATATCTCGTGTCCTACAATTTGTGCTTTTTACAAATAAAAGAAAATAAAAAATTAATTTTTTTTTATAAATAAGAGTTACCTATATAAAAATAACTTGCGTTAGCGCTGATTAAAAAAATGAATTTTTTATATTATTCCGATTACTATTAATAAAAATGTATACTTATATTATTTCTGTTGACATAGATTGGTTGTTACGTAAAGCGAATTATAATCTTTGATTTGCTATATTTTCTATTTAAGTTTTGCGCGCACTTATTTTCTCGTTTCTCTGCGCACGTAATATTTCCTCTCTTTATTTTCGTTTCTTATAACCGCTTTTATCGATATATTTTGTTCTTTTTTTTTGTTCCGTTTCTCAAGTCAAATAAACCGCTTATTTATTATAAAATTCTGCTTGTTATTAATTTATTATCCATCAACTTTCCTAATACATAAATAATAACTGACATAAAATATTCTTATTAAATACTATGCATATACTTATTATTATTAATTTTTAAATTATACTATTATAAATATTAACTTATTTATATAAAATAACACAATAATAAAATAAATATATAATACGTTTATTGCATTTAAGTGAAATACATTTTTATACACTTCTACATCGAAATTAAAAAAGGAAAAGTATATCATATTTGTAAGCTTACATAATTTAGTTTATAGTTTACGATTTACGTGATAAAGTGATACAATCGATAAATACAGATTTGTTCTTTCCTGTACATGTATCGACAATGTGGGAATGCCTTGGCACATGATCGTTATACGTTGTAATTAATGATGTTATAGAGTGCATTTCGTTTCACGCGCATGCGTTTCATTTATCCTTGTTGTTCGCTGTTTAACAGTCAGCAAACAACATGGATAAATGATGCATTATGCGCATCATGCGTGAAACGGAATGCACCTATAATAATTGCATTATATAAAAACTCGATTATATAAGTACTCGATATGATATTAGCGGACGCATGTGTACTCAGTTTTCAGTTTTAGTAGAGTGCACCTGCCGAGACGGTATCAAACAAGATACGGCTGAAATAATAAAATCATTTTAGAGACAGTCGATTCTTTCGCAAACGACGAATTTTCAAAAATCTTATACGAATAGTGAATTGCAAATCATGAGTTGTGAATTGCGTGTAGTCTAGTGCAAGTTGTAGGAGAAGAAATTTAAAACTCACCGTTATCTCATCAAATTTTGCTCAACCTTAACGTTTTACAAGAAAATTGTTTATCGCTAGGTATATTTCAGATTAGCTATGGTACTCGCGGAATTAATCGGGGTTTTTGTTGTTGCCCTGAGCATTCTGTATGTTTATTATAAATTTGTGATATTCAATTTCTGGCGCAAGAGAGGTGTATTTTACATCAAACCCGTTGTACCAATTGGAAATATAACGGCCCTTGTAACTGGAAAAAAACAAATAGGTAAGTGTCTTTACGGAATATCAATATGTATACAGTATATAAATGTATATTTCTTGTATACATCTTTCTACAATGTTTATTAATTTAAATAAACAAATGTAAAAAGGCAATAAGGGTCAACGCGGTTATTGATGAGTAAAATATCATATTAACTGATTTATTTCCCACTATACATCCAATTTGTACATATACGTTTCGGCTCAGGATTGAGTCATCTTTAGCGGTATAAATTATTAATAATTTATACCGCTTAAGATGGCTCAATCTTTAGCCGAAACGTACGGATTGGATGTATAGTGGAAAATAAATCAGTTAATCTAATATTTTACGCATTAATAACCGCGTTGATTCTCATTGCCCTTTTACATTTGTTTGTTTCAATTTCGAGAGTCCTTAAGCATTTTCTTCATTTAATTTAAATAGTTAATTAAAATCAGAAAAAATAAAATTAACAAATATTTGAAAATAAAACTACTTAACTCAAAACTAATACTAAATTTAAGAGCAACATAGTAAATTAAAATAATATATGCATAAAATACTCATTTTGGTAAATATACAGATTAGCGAACCCCTCTCCAATGACCTTGACCTTGATATATGTTGTCAAGATCATGACCCTGAATAACAATCAAAAGGTTTTAGCCGTCGAACGTTCTTCATTAAAAAGTTATTAACAAAGAAAGTTTGAAAAATACAGCAGTTATTTTGAGTATTATAAGTGTATACGAGACAAATATACCAAAATACATGCTTGGACAGAGGGGCGTGTTCTACAGGGGTTGGGGTATGGTGGGCCTCGCTTTACAACATACAAAGTACATGCGTGGACAGAGGAGCGTATTCCAAAGGGGAAGAGGGGGGGGGGGGTGGACCTCGCTTTACAACTTATAAAGTACATGCTTGGACAGAGGAGCGTGTTCTACAGGGGCCAGGGGGAGGGACTTTGCTTTACAACTTACAAAGCATACTTTGTAAGTTGTAAAGCAAGGTCCACCCCCCTCCCCCCGATCCCTGTGGAACGCTCATCTGTCCAAACATTTATTTTGTAAGTTGTAAAGCGAGGTCCACCCTTCCCCCAACCCCTGTGGAACACGCCCCTCTGTCCACGCATGTACTTTGGTATATTAGTCTCGTATATATCTTATAATACTCAAAATAATTGCTCTATTTTTTAAACTTTTTTGTTAATAACTTTTTAATGAAAAAAATCCGACTGCTAAAACCTTTTAATTGTTACTCAGGGTCATGATCTTGACAACATATGTCAAGGTCAAGGTCATTAGAGAGGGGTTTGCTAATCTGTATATTTACAATATTTTATGATTTTTTTTAATAATTAGTACAAGTTTATTTTTTTAAATCAATGATTTATCATGTTATTTATTGTATTTCTACTAGAATAAGAAATCGCAGAATTAAATAAACGGTTGATTTATAAACAGGCGTATTCTTCCATGATGTCTACATGAAATATAAGGATCATCGCGCTATTGGAATGTATTCACTTTATAAACCAAACTTAGTAATCGCCGATCTCGATCTTATTCGAACGGTGTTAACGAAGGAATTTGCAAGTTTCCATGATCGTGGGATGTACTGCAACGAAAAGATTGATCCATTGTCCGGCCATTTGTTTTTGCTGCATGGAAAGAAATGGCGAAATCTGCGCGTCAAGATGACACCCACTTTTACTTCAGGAAAAATAAAGCAAATGTTCTCGATTCTAAAGGAATGTGGTGAAGACCTTACAAAATATCTAGAAAGCAATGCACGGATGAAAGATTCCATCGAGATCGAGATGAAAGATATGTTTGCAAGGTAATTTTTCTTTTAAAGGAATTGTTATGTATATAAGGTAAGTCGGGGAAAGATGCCAGTAGAGGAAAGATGCCACTTTGTTAATATTTCGTTAGTTATTCGCTAGACAGCGGTGCTGTCTAGTTGCAAACTTCAAATTATTCAAATAACAAGTAACGCGAGCAAACTGCTCCAGTTTTACTGTATGAAATTCAAAGAATCAAAGAAAATCGGTTTAAACCAAGTGGTGAGTAGGCTTTTTATAATATTCAAAAATAACCAAAAATAATACTTAATTGACCATGACTGGCACATTTATTGAAAATGTCGACAAGACGTTTTTATAATATTGTGCTTTTCTTTGTTAAGATCTTTCATAATTTCTTTTCATTAAAAATGAATTTACTTAATATATTTTAAAACTACATGAAATGGCTATCTTATAACCCGAGTAGTCATTATTTCTATGAAGCTAGTGTTTAAAGTATTACAGGTGGCATCTTTCCCTTGTCATTGGGGTAAGATGCTACTTCAGAAAAAACCATTAGCGGGACGAATTATTTTATTTACACGAATACTAACGTACAATTTTCGTATTCTTATATGAAATTTTAGTTCTTTAAAATATATTGTGAATGCTACAATATTCGATGAATGTAGGTATAGCTAAAGCAAAAAATTACTTTTTCTGACAGATTATGCGTATTTATAAAAGACAAAAGACCGGCAAGTTGGTCTAAAGAAAACCTTCTTTTCGCGTCAGAAAATGTTAACAATATAAGAATAATAATATGGAACGCATCAAAAATTTACGCTGAGAGTGATGACAATTTCTGTGTTATGTGTAAAGGACATTTCTATGACAAGCGAGGTCTTAAATGTGACTGGATCCAGAATGGCTTCATGAAGATTGTGGTGATGGTGATTATTGTATTAAGTGTAATCAAAAAATATCAAAGAACATTGTGTTTACCAGTTGTAAATATTTTATTGTTTACAGTTTTTTAAAATTTGTTTATAGTTTATAAAAACAGTTTATAATTAAATAATTTATAATTAAAAATAAATTAGTATACGTATTAAAGTTTATTTATTGTGCTGAGCGTTTCTGATAGTACTTGCATTTCCCCCCATTACAGGTGGCATCTTACCCTGGAATTGGGGTAAGATGCCAGTTTTGCAGGTATAAATATATGTATAATCAAATTACAAGATTTTAACGATAACCTTTAGAGTGACTCTTTTCAGCACTGTTATGTTAAAGCTTAAGTATCATTTTGCAAAAATTCCGCAGCCGTTGTGGCTATTGGTTTGTTCATATTTCCATAATATTTCTTAACTATGGCATCTTCCCCCGACTTACTCTATATATAAACGAAGTTGTTTGAATGAATAAATAAAGAAGAAAATATTTAATTTGAATAAATACCTATAGTTAGTGTAAATATTTGAAATAGAAGGACGCATAGGTTGTTTAATTCTAAGAACAAATGTTCTTTCTATAAAAAAATGTTCAAATTAATTTAGCGTTTATCATTGCTTAATGATGAAGAGTAAAGAAATGTTTAGTTAAAAGTATATAACTGCACAAGATGGAATATTCTCTGCTGCTGAATGAGTAAGTCATATATTATATACGGTATTTTTAGAACTCACGGCTTACGTAAGAAATGTATCCTTGCTAATACGTATTTTAAAATACATTAGTGCACATGCAAAGTAATACAGAAGACAGATTATGCAGAGAAGCAAACATCGAAAACTGGTTTAACAACATGTTTTAATTGTATAGTCTTAATAATCTCGACCGATTATGTAAGATGCAGATGGAGATACGCGTCCAATCAGTCTTTGGATTGAGGCTTTGATGATGATGAAATTATACTATCGGAAGATTGAAGAACTTTATATAATATTATCTTACGTTTACATACCTAATGTATTAACACTATGTATTAACACTGTGAATAAATTACAATTGAAAATTAAAATTATTTGAAATTATTCTAGAAAATATTAATTTCTAAATTTTCATCACGTACAGTGTAATGTGTAACATATAAATATATCAAAGATTTTTATTTAAAAGTCATTTTAACCAAAAGTTATTTGACTTACATTCATTTATATATTTAAGCTTACAGTTTCTTTCCTATTTTTTCTATATTATTTCTTCAAAGCATGTAATTTAACCATGTTATTTTTCTAAATTATTTCTTATGGCGTATTTTAACACTTATGGTGTTTCACAAAAACACCTATGGTGTTTCGATAGAATTTGCTAAAAAATCCATTAAAAATTATGTATTAATTTTTTCAATAGATATTCAACAGATGTAATTATGTCAACGGCTTTTGGTATCAAATCTAATTGTATTGAGGAGCCGAATAACGAGTATCGCACTCAAGGAAATAAAATTTTTGAGATAAATTCGATTTGAATCGCCCTGGCTCTTTTTGTGCCACATATTATGGATTTCTTTTCCATCCCCCTCACGGATCGTCACGTCACCAGCTTCTTTATGAATATGTTTCGAGAGAATGTGGAATATAGACAATCTCATAACATCGTAAGACGCGACTTTATGAATCTGCTCATACAACTTATGGAGAAGGGCTATGTCGAACCTGACGATGGCAAGAAGGCTAATGAATCATGTTAATATAAATATTTTATGATTATCTTTATATAAATAGCTAGCTTTTTTCCATGTACACTATATGTGTATAAATATTAGATAATAAAGATTATTTTTTAATATGTTTTGCATGAGATTGTTAACAAATGTAATTTTATTTAGCTGCAGCAACTGTAAGTAAACTCACTATGGCGGAAGCTACTGCGCAAAGTTTTGTCTTCTACGCAGCTGGCTTCGAAACTTCTTCGACAACAGCAACATTCGCTTTATACGAATTAGCTCAGCATCATGACATACAAGATAAAGTTCATCAGGAAATCGACGAAGTGCTGGCAAAACATGATGGTCTCACTTACGACGCTTTGAACGAAATGACATATCTTCACAATGTAATAAATGGCAAATGTATTAAATATTAAAAATATTTTATTTTGGTAATTATGCATTTTAGCTCCTCCGATGACCTTAACCTTGAATTGTTGTCAAGGTCACCCTCCTGAGTGACCTTTAGAAGGTTTTAGTCGGCGCTTGTTTCTTATTAAAAAGTTATAAACAAAAATATTTGAAAAATATAGCAGTAATTTTAAGTATATTGAAAGGCATACGACTAATATGTATGTGAAAATAGCACATTTATGAACAAAGGAAAGTCATTTAAAGCAGCGACATGTTAGTATATTGAGCAGTCTTTTTGTTAAAGCAGAGAATAGTTGGTATAGAAAAGTATATATACAATTTTATATGTTAGAAAGCATAAATATAATGTATTCTCTGCTTTAATTTAATTAAAAGCATAAACTGTTGTCTGCTTTATTTAAAGCAGTGAATCGCTGATATATTGAACAATCTTTTTGTTAAAGCAGAGAATAGTTGATATAAAAAGGTATATATACAATTTTACGTTTTAGAAAGCATAAATATAAAGTAGGTATTTTCTGCTTTAACCATAATTGTATGATGATAATTGTAAAATATCTTTAATTGTACAAGTTTATACCAACTATTCTTTGCTTTAACAAAAAGACTATTCAATATACTAACAATTTGCTGCTTTAAATGACTTTCCTTTGTTCATACATGTGCTATTTTTACATACATATTAGTCGTATGCTTTTCAATATACTCAAAAGAACTGCTATATTTTTTAAACTTTTTTGTTTATAATTTTTTAATAAAAAACGAGCGCCGGCTAAAACCTTCTAAAGGTCACTCAGGAGGGTGACCTTGTCAACATATGTCAAGGTCAAGGTCATCAGAGGTGCATCCCCTGAAATGCATAATCACCTTTATTTGTATGTACGTTTAAACAAATGGCTTGCATTTTGGAAGATATGTATCTTCATACTTTTCTTTTACGTATTCCAGAGACTATGAGGAAATATCCACCCGTTCCTTTCTTGAATCGTATTTGCACTAAAGACATAGATTTACCGACAACAAACATTCACCTGCCAAAGGGGACTTTAATCACTATACCAGTGCTTGGATTGCATAGAGATCCTTCGATATATTCCAATCCAGATAAATTTGATCCGGATCGTTTCAACGCGGACGTGGTAGCAGAAAGGCATCCTTATGCTTATTTACCATTCGGAGAAGGTCCCCGAATCTGCATCGGTAAGAATATGAATATAATCTATTAATATATTTAATTTTTATATTAACATATTAAATCATTGTTTATAAACTATTTTTTATAAATTAGTTATATATGTGTCAATAGCAAACCTATTTTTATAATAATTACATTTAAATAATTAACTAACAATTACATGTGTTTCAATACTTGCATGTTAAAATCTTCTTCAATTATATTTAAAGAATGTATGTTACTTATATCAAATATATATTCGTTAATTAAATAAAATAATAATAATAATAGTACTAATAATAATCACTCATAAAATAGAAACACAAAGGAATGGATACACAAAGGAATTTTCTAAACAATTTTCTTTTAATGTTATTTCAATAACACTCGTTAAATCAATAATGTAAACGTCTTATCATGAAAATCAATAAAATGTATTTATTTTAACAATTTTATATATTTGCATCACCTCTCTCTCTCTCTCTTTTTGTTTTTATTTTTTGTAAAAATGTATTAAAAATATTTAATGAGTTATTAATTCCGTTTTGTACATTTTTTGCATTTTTTCTTATACAGGGTGTAACTAAAATAAGGGGACAAACTTTGGGAGCGAGCTCCCCACACTAAAGTATGAAAAAAAGTTTATATTAACATATATCCGCAAACCCACTGTTACTGATTGTGAGATATAGCTTAAAATGTTTATAAATGCAATTCACTATTTACAATCGGAGCGATTGCTTATCGGTCCTTGTCTAACTTGTCTATTTATTTAATCTGTGATTCAAGTTCAAATCGACAACGAAGGTATGCTACGCCAATGCATCTTTGTTGCTTGTGAAACCATTCGCAACTCCCGGGATCTTTGAAAGAGTGCGGCAGTCCATGATCCGACGTGTCCATGCGTGTATTAAATCAAATAGGAGAGACGTATTTAAACATTTGTTGTAATTAAAAATTGAAAATCTAGTCTATATATATAAAATAGAATGTCTGTATGTATGTGCTTTATACACTTTTAAACTATTCGACCGATCTGGATGAACTTTTGCACAGTTACTCTTTATATCCTTGCACAAAACATAGGCTACTACGGAACCTCGATACAGATCAGCGATTTTATTCCTTGGTTTTTCCGGGAATTTCGAGATTGCTTACTCGCGATGTACATAGAACCTCGATATTTCACTTACCGATTACCGATTTTATCCCTTGGTTTTCCCGGGCGTTTTTTCGGGAATTTAGAGATTGCTTATTCGCATGTAACGTAATTTGTTGTCTTCCGCAAATGCCACATACTTACAAAACTTTTTGTAATGCCTGTTGCGAAAGTTTGATTTGAGATTGAAATTAAATTCAAATAAGAAATAGTATTCAGTGAATACCGTAACGAATTGACGTTTTGTCTCGCGTGAATTTCGTTTCGACTGCAAATTTTAAGATTATGGATATCTCAAAATTTTTGTACAAATTAAAAATAAAGATTACGAATAAATTAATAAATTAATTTTCTAAATTAGTGATGGAAGACGGAATGGATGAAATTTTACTAAGTGTAATATTAGTATACTAGCTGGTTACCCGGGTTTCGCCCGGACGTCGTTTTTCTTCAAACGACTTTATTTGTGTTTTAATATCCATATTGTGGACAAACATGGGAGTGTGGACAAACAAGGAGTGTGTCGGGTGATTGATTTAAAGGCGATTTAAAATTGGACCGCATAAATGTTTTCCTTCATTGAACATGTCGTAACCGGTCTTTTTCTACTCGAGTTTCACAATATTGAGTCATTTCCGCTTTTCGGATATTTTACTTATCGATCAGCGACTTCATCCCTTGGTTTTCCCGAAAAAACGCACGGAAAAACCAAGAGATGAAGTCGCTGATCGATAAGTGAAATATCCGAAAAGCGGAAATGACTCAATATTGTGAAACTCGAGTAGAAAAAGACCGGTTACGACATGTTCAATGAAGGAAAACATTTATGTGATCCGATTTTAAATCGCCTTTAAATCAACCACTCGACACACTCCTTATGTTTGTCCACAATATGGATATTGAAACACAAATGAAGTCGTTTGAAGAAAAACGACGTCCGGGCGAAGCCCGGGTAACCAGCTAGTAAAAAATATTAAGGATGTTTGGGCTGTACAACACCAGAAAAAAGTGATTAAAATTTAAAAACTGCAGATTTCTTATATTTGTATTGTTTGAAATATAAAATAAATAAATTTATATTACATAAGAAGTTCAACTATCGTAAAATAACATGATTCTTAACGTCTTCAAGGAAGGAAATATTTATAAATAATATTTTTTGTAATCAACGACAAAAAATTTTGGTCTTAAAAATGCCCTGAAACTAACTGTAAAAAAACTAAAAAACGAATAATTTGTAAAACCATTTTTGGTTACTATAGGTATCGAATAATTTAAATATACATTTATTATAAAAGTAATAAGTTATATATATTAAATTAATAATTTTAAAACAAAATATAAACCATTTTGCCAGCTTTAAATGACAACACTGCATTATTTTCTACGTTGGCATTACTGCCTGTCAAATTTCGAGCGCAAAAAGTATAAATATAATAGTTCTTTGAATCTTCGTAAATCTTTTAAAATGCCGAAAAATGATAAATATTGTTGAAAAAGAAAATGGGTATCGGAAATTATGTACAAGAAGTGAGTAAAACAAAGCAAAAACTGTTTGCATCGCCAAAAATCAGAAAGTGCCGACGTCCATAACCGTTATTTAATAGTAAATGACTGCAGCGTAATGACTCATATTTTGCTACAATTTTAGGTAAATAACTTTCAAACGAGTAAGTGGATCCAAATGAATTTTTGCACAAATATTTATTAGAGTTTTATTAGCATATGTAAAAAATTTGATTTAATTCGTAATGCTACTTCCTCATCAAATTATAAGAATAGAAAGAAAATTCATGCGTCAACAAACTTTCTATTAAAATATCTCAGAAACAAAAGTCGTAATAAAAAATCTAACTACATTTTTTAAATATAATGTCGATACAAGCTTTCGATTGCGACCAGTCCGAATAAGATTGGTGCAGCCAATCCCGAGATATGGTAAGAATCAATAAAAACCAAAAAATTAAATAACTTATAACCAATAAGAGAATTGTGCTAAAATTTTACACAGATACTCAGACATAATAATAGAAAAATTTGTAAAATTTTTAGATTTTTGGTAATGCTTTGAGATGTGACACATACATTCTTAAGGAGGGTGGTTGCTCAAATCAAAATGATAAGAATTAGTTCAAATTTGTGGAGGATATTCCTCCATGGGAATCTGTCGTCCATACCAAAATTGAAGACAAGTCTACATGGTTGTCGAGTAATTAATTATTGAATTATTGCGCTTTTAACACTTTTGCGTGTATAAAAGTATATCAAAATGATAAGAATTAGTTCAAATTTATAGAGGATATTCGTCTATGGGAATCAGTAGTCCATACCAAAGTTGAAGACAATTGTCCGCATTGTTGTCGAGTTATTAATAATTAAAGTTATAAATTTCAATAATTAATAACTCGACAACCATGTAGACAATTGTCTTCAACTTTGGCATAAACGACTGATTCCCATAGACGAATATCCTCTATAAAGAACTAATTCTTATCATTTTTTTTAGCGGATTTGAGCAACCACTTAAAGACAATTGTCTGCATGGTTGTCAAGTAATTAATTATTGAAATTATACTCTTACACATTGGGCGAAACATTATACATAACTTATACATAGCAAAAATATTAAAAGTGCAAGCAACGCGTAAGTTCGAGCAATGCGAACACATCTGTAAACTTTCCCCTCTTGCTGTGCCGCCTGCCGCTCAGCGGGATCCCAACCAACCTCCTTAAATAATAATATGATTACCTTACTTTTTTATTTTCTATTAAATAAACATTTGTTTGAGCTATATCTCACAATTAGTAACAGTGGGTTTGCGGATATACTTATGTTGATATAAACTTTTTTTCCTGTTTTGTGAGAAACTCGTCCTCAAAGTTTGTCCCCTTATTTCAGTTACACCCGGTATAATAAAAATTTGTAAATATATATTTTTTAGATTGTAAAACTTTGTGAAGTTTAGAATAAGCTATTATAAAAATGACTCGAAAATCATGCATTAGTATTATTAATTTTCAGGTGCGCGTTTTGGTTATATGCAAACAAAAGTCGGACTCGTAAGTCTTCTGTCGAAATACAAATTCAATCTTCATCCCCGGACTAGTGTTCCGCTTATTTTTAGTGAAAAATTTGGAGTTCTTAACGCAAAAGGCGGTGTACACTTGGTTATCGAGCCGCGATAAAGTAATCCCACTATTACGTGAACTAAAGATGTAAAATATGCTTGCTTTATTCTAAATACATATATATTAATAGAGTTTATTAGATAAATACTAAATATTATATTATTTAATTATTACCAAATATATTGATATATAGTAACATATATATATTTTTGTTATTATATTATTGTCTTTCTATGTGTATCAAGAGATGCGGTAGCGTTGTACAATGCGTTTAATAAAAACATGATTTTTTAAAATATTATAAATTGTTTTTACTAATTTAATTCGTATTTGTAAAATTGAGAAAAAATTATATAGAAATTAAAAAATTCTTTCTGTGAAAATATTCATATTCTAGAAGAAAGTTTTATAAGACAAAATAACAAAAAAGCGTGAGCGCTATTTTATGGTGAGCTGCGTATTAAGTAAGATATAGAATTAATTTTAACTTTTAATTGATGTAGCGAATTTGATCTGAGCGTTAAACACATTGCTCTCTCTATCTTGTGTGATAATTATTGTTTTTAAAGCGCAAGTTTAGGATAAAAAAACAGTTTTTTGCTTCCTCATAAAGGAAGCTTTGTTTTCGTAAAAAAATTTTTTTTTAAGTTGCCGCTGCCAATGTGTTCAGAATGTTCTAAAACGTCGAAAAATCGCTATTTTATAAAATGTCCGTATATGTGTGTGTATGTATGTACGTATGTGCCAAATTTACTGAAATTCTAAAAACTCCAGAACTGATCAACCAAATCTTAACGAATTATATATTAAATAGGGGTAGAAGAGACTGAAGAATATAATAGAATTGGAGAAATTGCCAATATTTTAAAATTTTAACCTTTAAGGGCTACATCTCAAGTCTCAACAATTGAGACTTTTCATAAATTAATATTTTTTGACAATTTAGTATTAATTATTGGCAACTTTTCTAATTCTATTATATTCTTCAGTCTTTTCTACCCCTATTTCATATATAATTTTTTAAGATTTGGTTGATTAGACCCAGCTTTATAAAGCTTCTATGTATGTACAAATTCTCCGAAATTTTAAATGTGTGTAACACGAGAACTAATCAATCAAATTTTAAAAAATTATATATGAAATAGGGGCACAAAAGACCTAAGAATACAATAGAATTAGAAAAAATTGCCAATATAATAAAAAATGTGTGTAAATTAGAAACTTGCGCATTGCTTCTTATGTACGGATTCCCCAAAATTTCAAACGTTTGTATCTTAAGAACTAATCAACCAAATCTTATAGAATTATATATGAAATAGAGGTAGAAATGACTTAAGAATACAATAGAATTCGAAAAAATTGCGAATTTTTGGAGAAATGTTCGTGATTGCTCTAACTTCCGCAAATATTGAGATATCGGGCTGAATTTTTTTTAATCGATAGAGTATCATTTATGGAAGGTTGGTATTGAATTTGGCGATAAACGGTAAAGAAGTTCTTTCTTTATAAAATTTTGAATTTTTTTAGAAATGCCTGTGGTTGCTCTAACTTTCGCAAATTTTGAGATAGCGGACTATTTCTAATTCTTTAAAATTATTTTTGGCATTCTCGGCTGTTTCGAAAAAAAGGGGAAAAGAGAGACAGAGAGAAACAGGAAGAGAATAAAAGAAAAACAAAAAGAAAAACAAAGATAAAAAGAGAGAGAGAGAGAGAGAAGTAAGGTATACAGCCAATATTTAACTCACATCTCTCTTAACACAACCCGAAACAGCAATGAACTCCAACAGTAGACGCCGCCATATTAGGATATTTTACGGAATCAAAGATAGCTGCCTGGTTTTCAACTCGTAACAAGGTTTTCCAGAGCATACGCCATCCAGTGTTATATAAAGATCAGTGGACTAGACTCAAGCTGGGTCTATCTATATAAGTCTATGACGATAACAGCAGCTCATCACGAAGTAAGTGCAGCAACAGAACCAATAGGCATCGGGGAAAAGAGGCAACAAAATAACTGCGATATATTCGAGATTCGACTTTACACGTACGATATATTCGAGATTCGACTTTGCACGTTTTTTTTTAGAGAGAAAAATTCTGCTTGTTATTAATTTATTATCCATCAATTTTCCTAATATTTACATAAATAATAATTGACATAAAATATCTTTATTAAATACTAGGCATATACTTAATTATTATTCTTAATTATTAAATAAATCATATATCTACTATTATAAATATTATTATATTAATTTATTTATATAAAATAACACAATAATAAAATAAATATAATACGTTTATTGCATTTGAGTGAAATACCTTTTTATACACTTCTACATCGAAATTAGAAAAGGAAAAGTATATCATATTCGTAAGCTTATCGTAATTTAGTTTATAGTTTACGTGACAAAGTGATACAATTAATCGATAAATATCAGATTTGTTCTTTCCTACATGTATATTTGTCGACAATGTGGGAATGCCTTGGCACATGATCGTTATACGTTGTAATTAATGATGTCATAGAGTGCATTTGGTATCACGCGCATGCGTTTCATTTATCTTTATTTTTCGCTGTTTAACAGTCAGCGAACAACAAGGATAAATGATGCATCATGCGCATCATGCGTGAAACGGTATGCATCCATAGTAAATACATTATATAAGAATGCGATTATATAAGTACTTGATATGATATTAGCGGATCCATGTGTACTTAGTTTTCAGTTTTAGTATAAGAGTGCATCTGCCGAGACGGTACAAACAAGATACGGCTGAAATCATAAAATTATTTTAGAGACAGTCGATTCTTTCGCAAACGACGAATTTTCAAAAATCTCATACGAATAGTGAATTGCAAATCATGAGTTGTGAATTGCGTGTAGTCTGGTGCAAGTTGTAGAAGAAGAAATTTAAAACTCAACGTTATCTCATCAAATTTTTCTCAACGTTAACGTTTTACAAGAAAATCGTTTATCGCTAGGTATATTTGAGATTAGCCATGGTGCTCGCAGAATTTATAATCGGGGTTTTTGTCGTTGCCCTGAGCATTCTGTATGTTTATTATAAATTTGTGATATTTAATTTCTGGCGCAAGAGAGGTGTTTTTTATATCAAACCCGTTGTACCAATTGGAAATATAACGGCCCTTGTAACTGGAAAAAAACAAATAGGCGAGTGTATTTACGGAATGTCAATATGTACATACAGTATAAATATACAATACATTTCTTGTATACATTTTTTTACAATGTTTTTTAATTTAAATAGTTAATTTATAAAATTAGAAAAAATAAAATTAACAAAATTTAAAAAAAAAACTACTTAACTCAAAACTAACATTAAGAGCAATATAATAAATTAACCCTTAATGGTCACACTGGGTAAAATACACCCCAGCGTTTTTTTGACTTCGAAGACGACCCGGTAAACCAGTGGAAATGGGCCTTTTGCCGTCATCTACAGGTAGTTTTTTTGCAAATCAAACCTATACAGTCTTTTTAAGGAAGACTTAAACTACAACAGAATAATTTTTTTTTTTTTTTAAAGGTCACCTACAATTTTTTATACACGTGCAAACACGCTGGGGTGTATTTCACCCAGTGTGACCGTTACGGGATTCTCGGGAAGTGTGACCGAAAAGGGTTAAAATGATATGTGCATAAAATACTCATTAATTATATTTTATATTAAGCCTCTATATTTTAAAAATTGTAATTGATTTATTATAATTGATAATTACTATATATTTTATGATTTGCTTTTATCATTAGTACAAGTTTATTTCTATTTTTTTAATCAATGATTTATTATGTTATTTATTGTATTTGTACTAGAATAAGAAATCGCAGAATTAAATAAACGGTGGATTTATAAACAGGCGTATTCTTCCATGATGTCTACATGAAATATAAGGATCATCGCGCTATTGGAATGTATTCACTTTATAAACCAAACTTAGTAATCGCCGATCCGGATCTTATTCGAACGGTGTTAACGAAGGAATTCGCAAGTTTCCATGATCGTGGGATATACTGCAACGAAAAGATTGATCCATTGTCCGGCACTTTGTTTTTACTGCCTGGAAAGAAATGGCGAAATCTGCGCGTCAAGATGACACCCACTTTTACTTCAGGAAAAATAAAGCAAATGTTCTCGATTTTAAAGGAATGTGGTGGAGAACTCGCAAAATATCTGGAGAGCAATGCACAGATGAGAGATTCCGTCGAGATCGAGATAAAAGATATGTTTGCAAGGTAATTTCTCTTTTAAAGGAATTGTTATATACAGGGTGTCCGTCCATAAATGTCCGAGCAAATATCTCACAACTGATTAAAGTTATAAGAAAATTTTAAAGAGAAAGTCGCACAGTTTTTAACCTGCAACAAAGCGCATGTGAACAAAATTTCTTTACTCGTAACTTTTTTAAATTAAGAAGGTTATCATCGTTTTTTTAAATGGATACTTATATTTTTTTTACATATTTATGTAGTATGAGTCAATAGAAATTAAAATTCATCATCAATGGCGCCAAAGCCCAGATCGGGCCTTGGCCTCCTCTTAGAGGTTTCATAATCGCTTTAAATTCAGATGTGCGAGTGATTAACCCGCAGCACCGTGGCATGGTGGATATTGCCATATAGTATTTGGACCAACGGTTTAACGTCTCTTCCGAAAGACGGAGCCTAGTTTTTCCCATTTGAGAATTTTTCTCGCATGGGGGGGGGGGGGGGGCAGTTTCTGGAAATAAAGTCCAGTGTACTCAAGTGGACTCGAACCCGGTTCTCCGGATTGCGAGTCTGGCGCTCTACCACTAGACCACACTGCCGCCACAGAAATTAAAATTATTTTACTGAAGAATTGCTACTATGCATCGTTTACGAGATAATCGGCATCTTAAGTATTAAAGTAGTACACTGGATTCTAAGTATTTTTGAATTTGGATTTGAATGTCGAAGAGGTTAAAAAAACTTTTATCTCTTGTCGCATGTAGATTCACATTGGACCAAGTATGCATGTTATGTCGATTTTCCTTATTACAATTTGAAAAACAAGATTCGTCAGACCATAAATTTTTTTAAGAAAATCGTTAGTGCAACAATTAACTCGAAGCCAGTGGCAAAACATTAATCGACGATCTGCATCTCCTTCATGTAAGAATTGTACTAAATTATCACGAAACGGTTTGTACTTGTGTTTCTTTAATACAGTCTGTATGTAACTTTTTGAAGACCAGTGACTCTGTTCGATATAACCGACTTCAAAATATTATAGTTTAGTTCTGACGAATCTTGTTTTTCAAATTGTAATAAGGAAAATCGACATAACGTGCATACTTGGTCCGATGTAAATCCACATGCGACAAGAGATAAAAGTTTTTTTAATCTCTTCGACATTCAAATCCAAATTGAAAAATACTTAGAATCCAGTTTACTACTTTAATACTTAAGATGCCGATTATCATCTCGTAAACGATGCGTAATAGCAATTTTTTACTAAAATAATTTCAATTTCCATTGACTCATACTACATAAATATGTAAAAAAAATATAAGTATCAATTTGAAAAAACGATGGTGACCTTCTTAACTTGAAAAGGTTACGAGTAAAACATTTTTTTTACATGCGCTTTATTGCAGGTTAAAAACTGTGCGACTTTCTCTTTAAAATTTTCTTATAACTTCAATCAGTTGTGAAATATTTGCTCGGACATTTAACCTGACCTAACCGGACACCCTGTATACATATACAAGGTGTTTCAGGTTTAAATGTCCTAACTTAAAATATGAACTTAGGACCTCAAAACAAGAAAAAATTTTCCTCTGGAGGTATGCCCGTAAACGCTTTGTTTAAGAGATATTGACATCTAAACATTTTTATTATAAAATTTTATGAAATTGTAATGAGGTTATAACAAATAATTTAATAGTGTGCTTCAACTGCTTTATTACTAGAAAATACGAAAATTTTACACAATTATAAATTTTGTTCAAAGTGACGGCCTTGAACATTGAGTTTGTTCAAGGCCGTCACTTTAAACAAATAATTATGTAAAATTTTTATATTTTCTAGTAATAAAGCAGTTAAAGCACATTATTAAATTATTTATTATAACTTGATTACAATTTCATAAAATTTTATAATAAAAATGTTTAGATGTCAATATCTCTTAAACAAAGCGTTTACGGGCATACCTCTAGAGAAAAATTTTTTCTTGTTTTGAGGTTCTAAGTTCATATTTTAAGTTAGGACATTTAAACCTAAAACACCCTGTATAAACAGAGTTGTTTGAATGAATGAATAAAGGAGAAAAAAATATTTAATTTGAATAAATATAGTTAGTGTAAATATTAGAAATAGAAGGACGCATAGTTTGTTTAATTGTAAGAACAAATGTCCTTTTTATAAAAAGATGTTCTAATCAATTTAGCATTTATCATTGCTTAATGACGAACAGTAAAGAAATGTTTAGTTAAAAGTATATAACTGCACAAGATGGAATATTCTCTGCTGCTGAATGAGTAAGTCATACATACAGTATTTTTAGAACTCACGGCTTACGTAAGAAATGTATAATATTTTTGCTAATACGTATTTTAAAATACATTAGTTGTAGTGCACATGCAAAAGTAACAGAAGACAGATTATGCAGAGAAGCAAACATTAAAAACCGGTTTAACAACATGTTTTAATTGTATAGTCATCAATATTGTACATTAGAAATTATCAATAAAATACGTTTATTCCAACTTTGATTTATAATAATCACGACCGATTATATAACATGATGAAGATACGCGTCCAATCAGTCATCGGACTGAAGCCTTGATGATGATGAAATTATACTATCGGAAGATTGAAGAACTTTATTATATTACGTTTACATACCTAATGTATTAACTGTGAATAATTTACACTTAAAAATTAAAATTATTGGAAATTATTCTAGAAAATATTAATTTCTAAAATTGTTGTCACATACAGAGTGTAACGTGTAACACATAAATATATCAAAGATTTTTTTAAGTATTTAAAAGTTATTTTAACCAAAAGTCATTTGGCTTACATTCATTTATATTATTTGACACAGTTTCTTTCCTATTTTTTCTATATTATTTCTCCAAAGCATGTAATTTAACTATATCATTCTTCTGAATTATTTCTTATGGTGTATTTCAACACCCATGGTGTTCCGCAAATTTGACAAAATTTGCTAAAAATTCATTAAAAATTATGTATCGATTTTTCCAATAGATATTCAACAGATGTAATTATGTCAACGGCTTTTGGTATGAAATCTAATTGTATTGAGGAACCGAATAACGAGTATCGCACTCAAGGAAATAAAATTTTTGAGATACATCCGTTTTGGCTCGCCCTAGCTTCGTTTGTGCCGCAAATTATGGAGTTCTTTTCCATCCCCCTCACGGATCGTCACGTCTCCAGCTTCTTTATGAATATGTTTCGAGAGAATGTGGAATATAGACAAACTCATAACGTCGTAAGACACGACTTTATGAATCTGCTCATACAACTTATGGAGAAGGGCTATGTTGAACCTGACGATGGCAAGAAGGCCAATGAATCATGTTAATATAAATATTTTATGATTATCTCTATATTAATAGCCCATACAGCACAAGAATATTTTTTTAGGAAGTTTAAAGTAATTTAAAATAATTCACAAAAATATTATTAGAATGTTTCAATGTCCGCCAAATCATGTCAAAAAAATATATTTGAAAATGTTTTTAAAAGTTTGCATACAAATATATTTAATAATATTTGTAAAATCTTTAAAAAATATTGCTTTAAAAAATAAAATATGTTTAAACTAGCTGGTTACCCGGGCTTCGCCCCGGAGGACCTCTCGCCCGTTTGTAGACATTTGTGCATAAAATTTTGTTTTATAAATTGTTTCTGTTTTTTAAAAATTGGTTTTGTGATATGTGTAAAAAAGAAAACATTGTTTAAAAACAAAATTCGAAATATAACGTTTAATAAAGAAATAAAAAAGAGAAGTTTGTAGTGAAAAAAGATACAGGCTGAAAAAGGATAAAAATAATAAATACAAAAATAAACGTTTGATGATGATTTATTCAACACTATCATTAGGAATCTGAAAGATTTCAGCCATTGCATCAAAGAATGCGGTAATCCGAGTGTCAAAGTTATATTTGACGATGTATGAACGAAGAACAGTTATTTAAAGCAGCGAATCGTTTGTATATTGAACAGTCTTTTTATTATAGCAGAGAATGTGCTGTACAGATATTAAGCGTCGAAGTTAACGAAACAGAAATAATTTGTTAAAGCAAAGAATAGTTGGTATATGAAAAGTACATATTTATATGTACGATGAATAGTTGTTATATAAATATGTATTTTTTATATACCAACTATTCTTTGCTTTAACAAATTATTTCTGCTTTGTTAACTTCGACGCTTAATATTTGTAGCAGAAATAATTTGTTAAAGCAGAGAATAGTTGGTATATGAAAAGTAGGGGAGACCGGGGCAAATCGGTCAACGGGGTAAAAGTGTCAAATCAAATATCTCGGAACCTGTATATTGTGCGAACTCGCTATTAACATTGTAAACGCGTCTTATTGTACCCATGTGACCAACGGAGTTTCGGCAGATTACCTGCCGTGTTATGATTTTTACGAGGGCAAACGTGTTTTCGGAAGGTGAAAGTAAAATTTTCTGCGCGTGGAAATTGTGTAATATCTACAATAATATTTGCTCTCCAAATCTCCAGGTACGTGATTATAAAGAGTAATGCATGCTGAACACGAATCCAGTGTAGTTTTTTCATTATCGTTCATGTCTAATATTTCGTGGGCGATGAAACCTGAAACTTGTGTTTGGGGCAAATCGGTCAGTAAGCACCCGGGGTGGACTTTTATAATATTGGCAAATTTTATAATTTTATTATATTTTTCAGTCTTTTCTACTCCTATTTCATATATTTTTCTTTAATATTTGGTTGATTAGTTCTTGAGTTATAGAATCCGTACACACACACAAAATAAATGTTTACATTTTTCTATTACCAAATAATAAATAAAATGTATCCTATCAGTTTTCATAATCGGAATTATGTATTTATGGAGTGACAGTTTTACCCCGGCATTTTTGAGATTTCAATTTTTTCACCGTTGTCGTTTTTGCTCTATACCGGTTAAACAAAGCGACGTAGACAAAAATTTCCTACATAAATTTTGTAGCTAAAGGTTCACTCTTAAAAATGGTATACCACATTTAACTAAAATTATTTATTTTGTTGTTAAATATCGGCACCGAAAAAAACCTGACCGATTTGCCCCGGTCTCCCCTATGCTTTGTAAGTTGAAGCGAGGTCCACTCTGTACAGGGTTGGGTAGGGGGATGCGGAGGGGGCCGCGGTGGCGAACACAGCAAACGGAGAACGACGTTTCTTAATTGTAAATTTTCAGCTTCGAATTTTGCATCGCAATATCTCCGCTTGTAGGGCACGTAGCGGAAATATAAAAACACTTTTATTATACGAATTTGGTCCAAGCTATCCATTAAGCCTAGTTGGAACTTAATCCGTTCGCTAGTTATCGAGATCTCAAAATCTCGAGTACTCGCAACTCGTTGCGTCGCGTTAATAGAGCCACGGTCTCGCTCCGCGCGTACTTGGCGCGAGACACTACCGTGTCTCTTAATTACTTTGATTTTTTCGAGGTAAAGATATTACTTGGATTTTTTCAAGGTAGATTATCAACATAAATTATAATTTTAAACAATAAGCAAAACCCGTTCGTAATTACCCCAGCTACGATTTGGCATTGCCCCCGGCCGCGTGCGGCGGGTAACTCCGAATGGCAAAGTTTTGCTTTTTGTTTAAAATTGTTCATGTTGAAAATTTATAAATATTATTGTAATTTAAAGCCAAATAACTGGAGTATTATTTAAAATAGACTTCTATAATTGATAATTAATTGTCAACTTTATTTAACTTTTCCCTTAGATGTTCGCTATTCTTCCACTCTCCCATACCCTTAAAATTATTTTCGTTAATAAATTTATTGTGGAATAAGGAAGCAAAAGTTATCTTTTTTAAAGTAATTGTTGGGCTCTGAGTATAAGAACCGAAAGAAAAATACATAGGAATTAATTCACAGGAGACACAAAGGGTTCTATAATTCACCACTGAATCTAGATTTGCGCCATTAGAGGTCGATTAGGGCAAAATCCTGAATTATGTTTTTGAACATTTGTATGGGTGACCTTCGTAAGCAAAAACCAAGTCGATATCTTATCGGGCCTAAGAGATATTGACGAATCAGTGAAAATACATTTTACCCATTTTCACTTCCTTAGGGATTGAATTTTTAAAAATCCTTTCTTAGTGGGTGCTTACGTCATGAAAGGAATACACTCCCCGAATTTCATGTTTCTAGGTTCAGGGGTTTGGGCTGGGCGTTGATGATAGTGAGTGAGTCAGGACATTTGTTTTTATATATATAGATTAACGAATCTCTGAAAACACATTTTACCCCCTTTTCACCCTCTTAGGGGTCGAATTTCTAAAATTGTTAGTGGGTGCTTACGTCATAAGAAGAATATATTCCCCGAATTTCATGTTTCTAGGTTTAGGGGTTTGGGCTGGGCGTTGATGAGTGAGTGAGTGAGTCAGGACATTTGTTTTAATATATATATATAGATTATTAACGAATCTCTGAAAAGACATTTTACCCCTTTTCACCTCCTTAGGGGACGAATTTCTAAAAATCCCTTCTTAGTGAGTGCTTAAGTCATGAGAGGAATACACTCCCCGAATTTTATGTTTCTAAGTTCAGGGGTTTGGGCTGGGAGTTGATGAGTGAGTCAGTGAGTCAGGACATTTGTTTATCAATATATATAGATAGATAATAGATACTAAATATATCGTACTCTTAATTTTATTTAATTTATGTCTATATTTATTTGTATATCGCAGCCGGTACAAATTCCAAATATGTATTACATTATTGCAAGGTAATCTTAATCTCAAAAGAAATTATTGAATATTAAATAAGAATTTACTAAGTATTTGAAGTAATTTATTTAATTCACATTATTATTACAATGTATTTTAATGCCATTGTATCTAGTTTTTTACGTAATTTAAAAAAAATAATACTAAGATTATAAATAATAAGATTTAAAATACTAAGAATACAATTAAATTGAATTATTTCCAACAACCGAACAAAGAACAAACACTATAATGTCTAATGTAAAAAGATATGTATTCCCTCGTGTATTCCATTTGCATATATACAGGACATTTGTTGACATCTAATTTGTTTTTAGTCTTTATCACATAGTACATAGTACATGAATAAATTTGATTGTGTTTGCTTATCAACATAAATTACAATTTCAAAAAATAAGCAAAACCCGTTCGTAATTAAATAAAGACGTTATGTTTTTAAGCATTTGTATGGGTGACCTTTGTAAGCAAAAATCAAGTCGATATCTCATCGGGCCTAAAAGATATTGACAAATCCGTGAAAATAAATTTTAACTTTTTTCACACCTTTAAAGGTCGAATTTTTAAAAACTTCTTCTTAGTGGGTTGTTACGTTATGAGAGGAATACACCCCTCGAATTTCATGTTTCTAGGTTTAGGGGTTTGGGCTGGGCGTTAATGAGTGAGTCAGTCAATGAGTCAGGACATTTGTTTATACAGATATAAATTACAAACACATTTAATTTTTTGAAACAATATTTCTAAAAGATTTTACAAATATTATTGAGTATATTTGTGTGTAATCTTTTAAAAACATTTGAAAAAATATTTTTTTCACATCACATGACTGTTGGACATAGATAAATATACCGATCAGGGGACCATCCCCCAATGACCTTGAACTTGACATATTTTGTCAAGGTCATGACCCTGAGTGACCTTCAAAAGTTTTTAGCCGTCGCTCGTTGTTTGTTAAAAAGTTATGAACAAAAAAAGTTTGATAAATATAGCAGTTATTTTGAGTACTACAAGACATGAACGACTAATATGTATGTGGAAATAATACATGTATGAACGAAGGAATTTCATTTAAAGCAGCGAATCGTTGATATATTGAACAGTCTTTTCGTTAAAGCAGTGAATAGAGAGTGTGTTCTTCAACTTACAAAGCACATACTTGTAAAGCGCGTCACTAACCTATAGGTTGATGACGCGCTTTACAAGTATGTACCAAAAAAAAAAAAAATTTTTTTTTGGTGGGGAAAATTATTTAAAGCAGTGAATTGTTGGTATATTGAAAGGAAAGTTATTTAAAGCAGAGAATAGTTGGTAACTTTCCTTTCAATATACCAACAAGTCACTGCTTTAAATAATTTTAAACCTATAGGTTAGTGACGCGCTTTACAAGTATGTACCAAAAAGAAAATTTTTTTTGGTGGGAAAAATTATTTAAAGCAGTGAATTGTTGGTATATTGAAAGGAAAGTTATTTAAAGCAGAGAATAGTTGGTAACTTTCCTTTCAATATACCAACAAGTCACTGCTTTAAATAATTTTAAACCTATAGGTTAGTGACGCGCTTTATAAGTATGTACCAAAAAGAAAATTTTTTTTGGTGGGGAAAATTATTTAAAGCAGTGAATTGTTGGTATATTGAAAGGAAAGTTATTTAAAGCAGAGAATAGTTGGTAACTTTCCTTTCAATATACCAACAAGTCACTGCTTTAAATAATTTTTTCCACCAAATTTTTTTTGTTTATAACTTTTTAATAAACAATGACCGCCAGCTAAAACTTTCTGAAGGTTACTCAGGAGGGTGACCTTGACAATATATGTCAAAGTCAAGGTCGTTTATGCCTTTCAATACTCAAAATAACTGCTATATTTGTCAAACTTTTTTTGTTAATAACTTTTTAACAAACAACGAGCGACGGCTAAAAACTTTTGAAGGTCACTCAGGGTCATGACCTTGACAAAATATGTCAAGGTCAAGGTCATCGGGGGATGGTCCCCTGATCGGTATATTTTAAAAACATTTGAAAAAATATTTTTTTCACATGACTGTTGGACATAGAAACATTCTAAAAATATTTTTGTAAACTATTTAAAAAAATATTTTGTACTGTATGGGAGTTTTCTCATGTGCACTACATGTATTTGAATATCAGATAATAAAGATTATTTTTTAACATGTTTTGCATGAGATTGTTAACAAATGTTATTTTATTTAGCTGCAGCAACTGTAAGTAAACTCACTATGACGGAAGCTATTGCGCAAAGTTTTGTCTTCTACGCAGCTGGCTTCGAAACTTCTTCGTCAACAGCAACATTCGCTTTATACGAATTAGCTCAACATCATGACATACAAGATAAAGTTCGTCAGGAAATCGACGAAGTGTTGGCAAAACACGGTGATTTGACCTATGACGCTGTGAACGAAATGACATATCTGCACAATGTAATAAGTGGCAAGTGTATTAAATATTAAAAATATTTTATTTGTATGTACGTTTAAACAAATGGCTTGCATTTTGGAAGATATGTATCTTCATATTTTTCTTTTACGTATTCCAGAGACTATGAGGAAATATCCACCCCTTCCAATGTTGAATCGCATCTGCACTAAGGAAATCAATTTACCGACAACGAACATTTCCCTGCCAAAGGGGACTTTAATCACTATACCAGTGCTTGGACTGCATAGAGATCCGTCGATATATCCCGATCCAGATAAATTTGATCCGGAACGTTTCAACGCGAACATGGTAGCAGAAAGGCATTCTTATGCTTATTTACCATTCGGGGAAGGTCCTCGAATCTGCATCGGTAAGAATATAAATAATCTATTAATATATTTAATTTTTATATTAACATATTAAAGTTAAACCATTGTTTATAAACTATTTTTTATGAACTAGTTATATATGTGTCAATAACAAGCCTATTTTTATAATAATTACATTTAAACAATTAACTGACAATTACATGTGTTTCAATACTTGCATGTTAAAATATTCTTCAATTACATTTAAAGAATATATTTTATTTATATCAAATATATATTTGTTAATAAAATAAAATAATAATAATAGTACTAATAATAATTACACAAAGGAATTAATTTCTAAACGATTTTCTTTTGATATTATTTTAATAACACTTCTTAAATCAATAGCGTAAACGTCTTATCACGTAGATCAATAAAATGTATGTATTTTGACAATTTACATTTAATTTAAAAAGATTATTTTAAGCATCAACTCACTCACTCTCTCTCTCTCTCTCTCTCTCTCTCTCTCTCTCTCTCTCTCTCTCCCTCCCTCCCTCCCTCTTTGTTTTTATTTCTCTAAAAAATGTATTAAAAATATTTAATGAGTTACAATATTAATTCCGTTTTGTACATTTCTTGCATTTTTTCTTATACAGGGTGTAACTAAAATAAGGGGACACACTTTGGGAGCGAGCTCCCCACACCAAAGTATGAAAAAAAGTTTATATCAACATATATCCGCAAGCCCACTGTTACTGAGATACAGCTTAAAATGTTTATAAATGCAATTCACTATTTACAATCGGAGCGATTGCTTATCGGTCCTTGTCTAACATGTCTATTTATTTAATATGTGATTCAAGTTCAAATCGACAACGAAGATATGCTACTCCAACGCATCTTTGTTGCTTGTGAAACCATGATTCGCAACCGTCCCGGGATTTTTGAAAGAGTGCGGCAGTCCATGATCCGACGTATCCATGCGTGTATTAAATCAAATGGGAGACACTTATTACACATTTGTTTTAATTAAAAATTGAAAATAAAAAATATTAAATAATAATATAAATAACCAAATTAAATTTCTTAATCGACGTAGCTGGCAATCACTGCTGACGGTCACAATCGTCAGGACACTTTAGACCAAGATTCCGGTCCTTCTATCTAAACGCTTAAATTTAAGCATCTTAAATTAAGATGGAAAAATTCCCTCTCCCTTCCCTAATTAAATCGATATCGATTTAATATTAAAATCACTGTAAAAACTTATTGCGAAAAATATTACCTCAGCCAGGGTTTGAACCTGGAATCTCCCGCATTCCGTTCGGGTGTCTTTACCAATTCGACTACCGGGGCATGTGGTAATATTCATCGCAATAGTACATATAAACAATCATAAGATGGAACACCGATAGTTACGTCGACGGTGTATATTCAAACACGAAAAGATACATTTACTTTGTCTATTTTACAGTGATTTTAATATTAAATCGATATCGATTTAATTAGGGAAGGGAGAGGAAATTTTTCCATCTTAATTTAAGATGCTTAAATTTAAGCGTTTAGATAGAAGGACCGGAATCTTGGTCTAAAGTGTCCTGACAATTGTGACCGTCAGGAGTGATTGCCAGCTACGTCGATTAAGAAATTTAATTTGGTTATTTATGCCCTGGCGAAGTAAATGTATCTCATCGTGTTTGAATAATATAAATATTACAATAAATAAAGGAAAGAGCCATACGGTTCAAGCTTGGATCTTATTGTTAGATAGCTTAATAATATTTCTAAATTATACGCGTATTTTCCAACATATTAAATTGCTCGCCGATTATTTGTCGGACTGAAAAGACAGTTATTATTAGAACATTAGAAATCCCCCCTTACCTCCCTAATTAAATCGATATTGATTTAATATTAAAATCACTGTAAAGAACTTATTGCGAAAAATATTACCCCAGCCAGGGTTCGAACCTGGAATCTCCCGTATTCCGTTTGGGCGTCTTACCAATTCGACTACCGGGGCATGTGGTAATAATTGTCGCAATAACCGGTTAACAATAATTTGAACGTCTTTCTCAGATGACGTGAATAAACAACTTATATATATTAAGACCGTTAAGATATACAATCAATAAAGAAAAGACCCATACGGTCCAAACTTGGATCTTAGATAGCTTAATAATATTTTTTGCAATAAGTTCTTTACAGTAATTTTAATATTAAATTTATATCGATTTAATTAGGGAGGTGAGGATTTCTAATATTCCAATAATAACTGCGTTTCAAGTCCGACAAATAATCGGCGCGCAGTTTAATATGTTGAAAAATACGCGTATAATTTAAAAATATTATTAAGCTATTTAAGATCTAAGCTTCTTTATTTTTCAGTATAAATAAACATTTGTTTGAGCTATATATATCTCATTGTCAGTAACAGTGGGTTTGCGGATATATGTTGATATAAACTTTTTTCCTGTTTTGTGAGGGGCTTGCCCCCGAAGTTTGTCCCCTTATTTTAGTTACACCCTGTATAATAGAAATCTGTAAATAAATATTTTTTAGATTGTAAAACTTCGTAAAGTTTAGAATAAGCTATTATAAAAATGACTCGCAAGTATCATGCATTAGTATTATTAATTTTCAGGTGCGCGTTTTGGTTACGTGCAAACGAAAGTCGGACTCATAAGTCTTCTGTCAAAATACAAATTCAATCTTCATCCCCGAACTAGTGTTCCGCTTACTTTTGATGAAAAATTTATAGTTCTTAACGCAAAAGGCGGTGTACACTTGATTATCGAGCCGCGATAAAGTAATCCCACTCTTTCGTAAACTAAAGATATGAAATACGCTTGTTTTATCTTAAATACATTGTATATTAATAGAGTTTGTTAGATAAATATCAAATATTATATTATTTTATTATCAAATATAATAATATATAGTAACATATATATATTCTTGTTATTATATTATTGTTTATCTATGTGTATCAAAAGACGCGGTAGCGTTGTACAATGCGTTTAATAAAAATTGATTTTCTCAAAAATTATAAATTATTTTTACTCACTTAATTTGTTTTTGTAAAATTGAGAAAAAATTATATAGAAATTAGAAAATTCTTTCTGTGAAAATATTCATATTCTGGAAGAAAGTTTTATAAGACAAAATAACAAAAAAGGGTAAGCGCTATTTTATGGTGAGCAGTGTATTAAGTAAGATATAAAATTAATTTTAGCTTTTAATTAATGTAGCGAGTCTGATCTGAGCGTTAAACACATTGCTCTCTCTATCTTGTGTAATAATTATTGTTTTTAAAGCGAAAGTTTAGGATGAGAAAGCAGTTTTTTTTGTATAGAGAAAGATACGTCCTGTGTATATAGTCAACATCACAATCTTGCGATTGCTAGCCACTTTATGAAATAAAACTATCTTTTTGTTTATTAAAACACTGCGATCAAACTTATTTTTTTTCTAATATATATGTATATTTTACTTAAATGTAATAACCCTTTACACATTTTTACAATTGAGATGAAAAGAGAAAAAGTCATAAGTCAATCATATTTGCTACTTTTATAAGCTTACGTAACAAAGTGCGAAATTATCGATACTTATAGGTTTGATTTTTCTTGTATCAACATTGTGAACATGATTTGGCGCATTCAGTATCAATCGCAATTAATCATGTCACAGTAAATGCGTTATACATATAGGTATGTAGTAAAAATGGTAAATATGCATATTAGGTCCAACCTCACCGATGACCTTGACCTTGACATATGTTGTCAAGGTCACCCTCCCGAGTGACCTTCAGAAGGTTTTAGCCGGCGGTCATCGTTCGTTAAAAAGTTATTAACAAAAAGAAAATTGAAAATATAGCAGTTATTTTGAGCATTGAAAGGCATAAACGATCTTGACCTTGACATATGTTGTCAAGGTCACCCTCCTGAGTGACCTCCAGAAAGTTTTAGCTGGCGGTCATTGTTTATTAAAAAGTTATAAACAAAAAAAATTTAGTGGGGAAAATTATTTAAAGCAGTGAATTGTTGGTATATTGAAAGGAAAGTTATTTAAGGCAGAGAATAGAGAGTATGTGCTTCAACTTACAAAGCACATACAAAGCACACACTTGTAAAGCGCGTCACTAACCTATAGGTTAGTGGCGCGCTTTACAAGTGTGTGCTTTGTATGTGCTTCAACTTACAAGTATGTGCTTTGTAAGTTGAAGCACATACTCTCTATTCTCGGCTTTAAATAACTTTCCTTTTAATATACCAACAATTCACTGCTTTAAATAATTTTTCCCACCAAATTTTTTTTGTTTATAACTTTTTAATAAACAATGACCGCCAGCTAAAACCTTCTGAAGGTCACTCAGGAGGGTGACCTTGACAACATATGTCAAGGTCAAGGTCGTTTATGCCTTTCAATACTCAAAAAAACTGCTATATTTGTCACTCTTTTTGTTTATAACTTTTTAATAAACAATAACCGCCAGCTAAAACCTTCTGAAGGTCACTCAGGAGGGTGACCTTGACAACATATGTCAAGGTCAAGGTCGTTTATGCCTTTCAATACTCAAAAAAACTGCTATATTTGTCACTCTTTTTGTTTATAACTTTTTAATAAACAATGACCGCCAGCTAAAACCTTCTGAAGGTCACTCAAGAGGGTGACCTTGACAACATATGTCAAGGTCAAGGTCATTGGTGAGGTTGGACCTAATATGCATATTTACCGTAAAAATTTCCTACCTCCCCCCTAATTAGATTGATTCGAATCGATTTATTAGAGGGGAAGGAAGGGATTTTTATTACTTCAACGGTAGTAGTGTTGTAAGTCTGACATTTAATCGGCACGCAGTTTATTAACGTTGAAAAATTAAAACAAAGGATTAATAAAAACTTGCGTACCATCAACAGCGCCATGGCTCTTATTTAGCCTATTAAATTTTTATTAACTATATTAACTATTAAATAAATTTACTATTAATTATTAAATAAATTTATTAAATTTTTTCGTTCTGGTGTTCAAAAACAAAGTCATTTTTTTACTAAACTGTGGAGACAGCAAGAATGGAGATACGCGTCACCACACGAACCACAGTCTTCGGACTGAGGACTTGATGATAATGTTGTAATTATATATTTCTCTCTTGACATATAATAAAAAATCTACAATGCGGATTGTTCTGTGATCGTGGTGTCGCTTCCGCTTTCCATATTTTGCACCAACAAGTTCAATTCATGATGATTGTTGTTCCTCTCGCAAGCCTTCTTTGCCTGCTCCAAAAGACTTTGTGCCATTTGATTGCCAGTTTTCTCTACCATCAGTGAGAAATAGCCTTCCGGTTTGTCGTGCAATAGCTCGTACGGGCAACCGAATTCCTGTTGGCGCGACAATTCCGATTATCAAAAATACCTAATAGGGAACTCCCTTAAAGAAAATTATAGAATTTGTTACAAAACGTGGCTATATATAATACAAATGTACTTTGTATATATAATACAAATTCTTTTAAGAAAGAGTATATGTAGATATTATCTGATAAAATATTAACCTCGATAAAAGCACGGTGATTTATAAAAAAAAATGTTTAGAAAATCTCAAAATTTTCGTACTACTAAAAATTTTATAATATACTATACATTATACAAGTTTATTTAATAATTTTAATTCTTCTTTAGGCAATTCTATGTGTAAAAATTTAAGCATTTAATGTCCATTTTAAGATACTTATCCTTTTATATTTTTATTTATAGGTACGTAAACGTTCTCCCTTTCCAGAAAATTGAACGATTGTGCTACTAACTATTGTGCTATTAATTATGTGATTAAAATGATTATAAAAAAAGGACCCCGCACAAAACCAATGGAAAAGACCTGTCGATCAAATTGTCTGAAACTTCGAGAAATATTCGTTTATGTGATGCTGATCAAAAGTCCTCACGGGCAGGAAACTCAATAACCAATTATTTAGCCGACAGAAGTATCGGAAAGTCGAAAAAATGCGTCTTCTTAGTGATAGGGTAGGTACAATTCCTACACGAATGTACTTCCATGCTTCTTTATTGCTTGTATGTATATATGTATGTATACAAGTGTGTGTGTGTGTGTGCGTGCGAGGTTGTGGAGTGGGTTGGGGAGGGGGGTGGGGTTTGTATACGCAATATCCGTTCTCAGCGCTACCCAGGATCAACGACGTGGACGTGATGGGAGTTTGATCCCTTGTGTGTGTGTGTGTGTGTGTGTGTGTCTGCCGTATGTATAAATAAGTATGTAAATGCGTGCGCGAGTGTGTATGTGTGTGCGCGCGCGCGCGCGCGTGTGGTTGTACATACATTGCATTACTTGGTGTACCAGTTCATCTATTTATACATTATGCACTTGTAAACACACATTTATTTCCGATTATCCGATTTCTTCTTTGAGCCATATTGGAAAAAATCTCCGACTACGACCAGAAATGATGTGTTTTATTTTGGGGATAGGACGACTGTTACTTTTGCAAAAAGCTGAACGACAGTAGTTTTATTGCTGCCAATTACTTATTCAATGAATTAAAACTATAACACCACCAATTCCCTTTTTTACATCAAATTCGGTTCACAATTGAGCCGAACTCGTACCAATACAATAATGTTTTATGATAGAAGTGTAAGTAATGTGTAAAAGATACAACACTAAATAATCAATAAGTTGATATGAGCTCCGTAAAAAATAGGGTGATTTTCTCACTCGTTTAGCTCATATGCTATTAGGTATCTTGAGAAATTAAGTGCGTTACAACGAAGAAGAACCAAGTGCATCAAAGACGATAGCTGAAGAGAAGTGATCGATTACGTATATGTAATGCAACTTCTGGCAATTTAAAGCATTAGAAATAAATGTTTATTTATAAATGCATAATGTATAAATAGGTAAACGGGTACAACAAATAATGCAATAATGCAATGTATGTAAAACTACACACATACACGGGCGCACGCACTCACGCACTCACACATACATACGGCAACACATACACACACACACACACACACGCGCGCGCGCGCGCGCGCACACAAAAGGATCAAACTTCCATCGCGTCCACGTCACTAATCCTGGGTAGCGCTGCGAACGAGTATTGCGTATAACCCCCCACCCCCCACCCCCGAACAGACGCACGTGTATACATATATATATTATATACATATGTATATACATACAAACAATAAAGAAGCGTAGAAGTACATTCGTGTAGGAATCGTACTACTAGGAAAGTGACACATTTTTTCGACTTTCCGATACTTTTATCGGATACGGTCGGTTATTGAGTGTCATGCTCGTGAAGACTTTTGATCAGCATCACATGAACAAACATTTCCTGAAATTTTAGACAATTTGACCGAAAGACCTTTTCCATTGGTATTGTGCAGGGTCCTTTTCTTTGTAGACAATTACAAAAAAGACATTTTAGTTGCGCCTATACTAAAATAAATATTTTCTCTAACATATTTTTTAACATACGCTTTAAATTGGAAAAACCTACCACGATGGAGCCGTTCTCCATTACAATAATCCGATCGCTGTCTATAATGGTATTCAAACGATGTGCTATCGTAATGACGGTGAACTCTTTAAAATTGCGTCTTATTACGTCTTGAATTAAAGCATCAGTTCTAGAAACAAAAATACAAATTTAAAGAATATTCGCAAATATATCAGATTCAGAAAAATTGTTTACGACAGCGTCTAACAAATACTGGATCTTTGCTGGAAATTTTATTTAATCCAATTTGAAAAAGTCTGCTACTTGTAAAACCATGAATTTATTACAAAGCGAATGCTCCTTGTAGCCCACCTTACTAGGAAGATACAAAATCATTTAGAAAATTAATACCTTACTAATAAAATAATTTGAATTACTTATTATATAACAGTTTATCCGTATTCGTTAATGATCATCCAATCAAAACCACCTGATATTTACCAAACAATATTTAAAAACAACCCTTATACTGCCAAGAAACCGTCGAGACTCACTGCGAATCAACATTGGCCGTGGCCTCATCGAGAACGAGCAAGCAATTGTTCCTTAGAATGGCTCTGGCCAGACATATGAGCTGCCTCTGACCAACGCTGAAGTTGTGGCCACCGTAGAAGATATCGTGGTCCAGCGCGACACCATTCAGCTTGACCTGCCGCAGCACCTCCCACAGCTTCATGTCATCGTACTGACTGAACGGGTCCAGATTGTAGCGCAGACTTTCGGAAAAGAGCACCGGTTCCTGCGGTATGATGGAGATCTTGCATCGCAGCTCGTTCAGGCCTACCGTGCTTGTGTCCCGACCGTCGATCATAATCTCGCCCTCCAGACCCTCGTTGAATAGACGGAAGAGCGCTGAGATCAAGGAGGACTTGCCGGCGCCAGTTCGTCCCACCACCCCAACTTTCCAGCCAGGCTCGATGGATACGTTCAGATTCTGCGAAGCGCGACGACGTAAAACATAAAATGTCTACGAAAATAAATGTTCACTTACTTACTTTTAAGGCCGGTGGATCGTCCCTGTGATACTTCATGCTGACGTCCTTCAAGATTAATTTTCCTTGGGACGGCCATGTAGACGGCGGCGGATTGTCCGAAGTAATGGGCCCCTCCTGGGGAAGATTCGTGTACTGGAGAACTCTTTCTACGGAGGTCATCTGCGACATCGACTCGGTGTACTGTTTTATGCCGTAATGCATCCAACCGATTAGCATCAACCATTGCGATATTGCCAGACCTACTTTGCTACCATCTACACTGTCTGCTGCATGAGAATCAACGAAAAGATTTGCAGTAGCTCGAGAATTCTTCAAGATTATCCAAACGTACATTCCAAAATATTAATTACACTCGCAGAAATAAGAACCACTCATATATTGAAACTTAAATACCGAAAGATTATTTGAATCTATTAATTCGTTGTAACTTTCGGAATCTTCTCAAAATTCTTCAAAATTATGAATATTTAATCCTCAATAACTAAGAATATTTTGATTAATTATAATTTACCATTATCATTCATCAGTATCAGAGAGAAGCAGAGCAAGGCAACAAACAGACACAGGATTAAGTCCGTAAAGGCACTGACAGCTACCCCACATGTCATGAGGAGGTACCACGTGCCGCTATGTCGGTCTTGCAAAATGTCGAACTGTTTTCGCATCATCTTCTCGATTTCGGCGCCGCTGCTTCTGATCGTTGGCAAGCCATTTAGCGTAGCGTTTACGTGTGAGAATAAGAAGCTTTTCGCTGAAAACGCAAACGTGACTTAGAAAACTCCTTGGAACTATACAAATTCTAAATTCCGGGTGAGCACTTAAGTTAGGTAAGCTTCATCCAAGTTTGATGGCAAAAGTCAAACGCAATCTAAAAGTCAATGTAATGCGATGTGCGTATCCTCTTTGGCTCTTCTAATAAAGAGAGGTACTTGTTCCAATACTTACTTACGCTTTCAAGACGTCTGAGGTTCTGAACGGTTCTCAAATAGAACTTCGTCTTAAAGTAAAAAAAGACGGACAGTACTGCTATAGGTATCAGCATCCATTTATTAATTAACGCCTCCATGATCATTACACGGCACGCTAGGCAAAATATCTGAAGTGTTTCTAACATTACTACGGGCAGCAACTCGTCTATGGTACCCATGTCCTTCGAAAATCTGTTTAAAATTCTCCCTGGAACACGAAAACCGCTAAATCTGAACATGGTTTAAGAGAAATCCGAAAATAAGTCCGGGAATTAAAATTTAAAATTATGGGTTCGATTATTTAGATTTCTGACAATATAAATATATATGTAAAGATAAATTCTATTCCAGTCGAGTTTCATTTTTTCATGAAAAAGGATAAAGATCATTACGACCGCTCAATAATATCCCAGACAGCGCGCATGTCCAAAACCGAGACATGAGTCGTCTAAAAGACGTCTTATGTCCCGGTTTTGGTCATGGTACTGTCTGGAATTGAACTGGACGAAAATATATTGATCTTCTTGTTTCTAGATTTAAAATTTTGTAAATTCTTTAAAATCGCTCTTTAGCGCAAATATTTTTTTTATTTATCGCGATTGTTGCTTACCGGAAGGATTGGTGTGGAAAAAGGACATGCGCGCTTTCAGCAGATTGGAGAACATGGTGTTGTGCAGGTTACAGCTCGAGTTCATGCAGATTTTCATGTGGAGGAAGTTGCGAAACACTGTGGTAGCAACGCAGGTGACGATGCAGAATGTGTATATGTATATGGCATCTACAGTACTGAGCAGGCCGTCTGGGTTCAGCTTGAAGATTGACCCAAGGAAACTGTCGTTGTACATGTTTGAAAACTGTTTGGCCTCAGTAGAGTTTTTAATTTGCCTAACATCCTCCAACTTAATCCAGTATGCGAGCCAATAATCAGTCCCGAATGTGGCGTTTTTTTTAATCGATAGAGCATCATTCAAGGAAGGTTGGTATTGAATTTGGCGATGATCGGTAAAGGGGTTCTTTTTTTAAAAAATTTTAAATTTTTTACAAATGTCTGTGGTTGCTCTAACTTCCGCAAATATTGAGATATCGGGCTGTTTTTTTTTTTAATCGATAGAGCATCATTCAAGGAAGGTTGGTATTGAATTTGGCGATGATCGGTAAAGGGGTTCTTTTTAAAAGAATTTTTAAATTTTTTTAGAAATGTCCGTGGTTGCTTTAATTTCCGCAAATATTGAGATATCGGTTGTTTTTTTTTTTTAATCGATAGAGTATCATTCAAGGAAGATTGGTATTGAATTTGGCGATAATCGGTAAAGGGGTTCTTTTTAAAAAAATTTTTGAATTTTTTTAGAAATGTCCGTGGTTGCTTTAACTTCCGCAAATATTGAGATATTGGGTTGTTTTTTTTTTTAATCGATAGAGTACATTCAAGAAAGGTTGGTATTAAATTTGGCGATGATCGGTAAAAGGTTCTTTTTAAAAAAAAATTTGAGTTTTTTTAGAAATGTTCGTGGTTGCATTAACTTCAGCAAATATTGAGATATCGGGCCGATTTTTTTTTAATCAATAAAGTATCATTTAAGAAAGGTTGATATTGAATTTGGCGATAATCGGTAAAAGGGTTCTTTTTTTAAAAAATTTTTAATTTTTTTTAGAAATGTCCCTGGTTGCTCCTTTTGCACAGTTACTCTTTACATCCTTGCGCAAAACATAGGCTACTACGGAATCTCGATTATTCACTTACCGATCAGCTACTTTATTCTTTGGTTTTTCCGGGCGTTTTTTCGGGACTTTCGAGGTTGCTCGCTCGCGATGTACGCACAAAACTTCGATATTTCACTTACCGATTACCGATTTAATCCCTTTGTTTTCCCGGGCGTATTTTAAGTCTGTTTGTTCTTTATACACTCATAAACTATTCGACCGATCTGAACCAACTCTTGCACAATTACTCTTTACATCCTTGCACAAAACATAGGTTACTACGGAACCCCGATACTTCACTTACCGATCAGCGTCTTCATCCTTTGATTTTCCAGGGTGTTTTTTCGGGAATTTCGAGATTGCTCGCTCGCGATGTACACAGAATTATAAAGCTTCTATGTATGTACGAATTCTCCAAAATTTGAAATGTGTGTAACACGAGAACTGATCAATCAAGTTTTAAAGAATTATATATGAAATAGAAGTAGAAAAGACTGAAAAATATAATAAAATTAGAAATAGCACGATATTTTAAGAAATGCCTTTGATTGCTCTAACTTTTGTAAGTTTTGAAATATTTGGCTATTTCTAATTTCATTATATTCTTCTGTCTTTTCTACCCCTATTTTATATATAATTCTTTAAGATTTGGTTGATTAGACTCAGCTTTATAAGGCTTTTATGTATGTACGATGTACACAGAACCTCGATATTTTACTTACCGATTACCGATTTTATCCCTTGGTTTTCCCGGACATTTTTAAAGTGAAATATCGAAGATTTGAAATTAGAGGAATTTAGTTATGATCCAAATTACGAATATAATTTTTTTCCGAGAGTAATAATTGGGAAAATGGATGCAATATGTGATCATTGTCAAGCCAAATAATTTAAAACTTAAGCATCTGGAATGTGTTGTTCAAACGGAAAAGTTAAACTACTACCTTTAAATCAACCACCCGACACACTCCTTATGTTTGTCCACAATATGGATATTGAAACAAAAGTGAACCCCGAAAGCACACGATATCCTATGGATGTCCATTGGAGTCCACTTAAAGTTCCTGGACTTCAAATGGACTCCAATGGACGTCCATAGGATATCGTGTGCTGTCGGGAAAGTTGTTTGAAGAAAAACGACCTCCGGGCAAAGCCTGGGTAACCAGCTAGTTATTTAATTAATACTAAACATAAAATCTTTAGTCCATATTTATGTAAATAAAACTTATTAATGACAATAATTAAAAAGTAAAACAAATTCTATTATATTCTTCAGTCATTTCTACCCCTATTTTATATATAATTCTTCAAGATTTGGTTGATTAGACTCAGCTTTATAAAGCTTCTATGTATGTACGAATTCTCCGAAATTTGAAATGTGTGTAACACGAGAACTGATCAATCAAATTTTAAAAATTATATATGAAATAGAGGTAGAAAAGACTGAAAAATATAATAAAATTAGAAATAGCACGATATCTCAAAATTAATGGAAATTAGAGCAACATTTAAATCTTAACAAATAATATATGAAATAGGGGTAGAAAAAACTGAAAAATATAACTAATCAACCAAATCTTAAAGAATTATATATGAAATAGGGGTAGAAAAAACTGAAAAATATAAGAAAATTAGAAATAGCCCGATATCTCAAAATTTGTGGAAATTAGAGCATATTTTAAAATTTTAACCTTTAAGGGCTACATCTCAAGTCTCAATATTTAGAAATGTCCCTGGTTGCTCTAACTCATGCAAATATTGAGATATAGGGCTAAATTTTTTTTAATCAATAAAGTATTATTTAAGGAAGGATGGAATTGAATTTAGTGATAATTGGTAAAGGGCTTCTTTCTTTATAAAATTTTGAATTTTTTAAAAAATGCCTTTGATTGCTCTAACTTTTGTAAGTTTTGGAATATTGGGCTATTTCTAATTTTATTATATTCTTTTGTCTTTTCTACCTCTATTTTATATAAAATTCTTTAAAATTTGGTTGATTAGACTCATGTTTATGTAAGGACGGATTCCCCGAAATTTTAAATGTTTTTAACTCAAAAACTAATCAACCAAATCTTAACAAATTATATATGAAATAAGGGTAGAAAAGACTGAAAAATATATTAAAATTAAAAAAATTACTAAAATCTTAAAATTTAACTTTTAAGGGCTACATCTCAAGTCTCAACAATTGAGACTTTTCATGAATTGATATTTTTTATCAATTTAGTATTAATTATTAGCAATTTTTTTTATTCTAATATATTTTTCAGTTTTTTCTACCCCTATTTCATATATAATTCATTATGGTTTGGTTGATTAGACCCAGCTTTATAAAGCTTCGATATATGTACAAATTTTCCAAAATTTCAAATGAGAAAAAGAAAGAGAGAGAGAGAAAGAGAGAGAGGGCGAAAGGGCGCTTTATTGCAAAGCATTGATCGTTTTTTAAATAAAACTGACGTAAGTGTCTAGCCTAGCATCAGCTAATGTATGCCAAAAAGCCTAAAGTGCGTTCAGTTTTATTGGGAAAGATCAGTGTTTCGCAAAAGGGCGGCCTTTTGCAAAAGGGCTAGTCTTTTTGCAAAAGGGCTAATTTTTTAATTGCAGTTAGAACATCTCAAGTCTTAATAATTGAGACTTCAAAAAATGATTTTTTAGGATAATAAAAAAGTGAGCAAGTAGAAACTTGCACATTGCTTCCATATAGCTTTTAAGTGTGCAAGTAGCAACTTGCACATTGCTTCCTCATAGCTTTTAAGTGTGCAAGTAGAAACTTGCACATTGCTTCCTCATAGCTTTAAAGTGTGCAAGTTGAAACTTGCACATTGCTTCCTCATAGCTTTAAAGTGTGCAAGTAGAAACTTGCACATTGCTTCCTCATAGTTTTTAAGTGAGCAAGTAGAAACTTGCACATTGTTTTCTTATAATTTTTAAGTGAGCCAGTAGAAACTTGCACATTGCTTTCTCATAGTTTTTAAGTGAGCCAGTAGAAACTTGCACATTGCTTTCTCATAATTTTTAAGTGAGCAAGTAGAAACTTGCGCATTACTCAATCAACATTTTATTTCGCTTATAAAGCTTCCTCTATGAGGAAGCCAAATTAAAGAATATTTACTAATAATTGTACATCAAATAAAAAACAAGCTTCCTCATAGAGGAAGCTTTATAAGCGAAATAAAATGTTGATTGAGTAATGCGCAAGTTTCTACTTGCTCACTTAAAAATTATGAGAAAGCAATGTGCAAGTTTCTACTGGCTCACTTAAAAACTATGAGAAAGCAATGTGCAAGTTTCTACTGGCTCACTTAAAAATTATAAGAAAACAATGTGCAAGTTTCTACTTGCTCACTTAAAAACTATGAGGAAGCAATGTGCAAGTTTCTACTTGCAAATATTTTTTTTATTTATCGCGATTGTTGCTTACCGGAAGGATTGGTGTGGAAAAAGGACATGCGCGCTTTCAGCAGATTGGAGAACATGGTGTTGTGCAGGTTACAGCTCGAGTTCATGCAGATTTTCATGTGGAGGAAGTTGCGAAACACTGTGGTAGCAACGCAGGTGACGATGCAGAATGTGTATATGTATATGGCATCTACAGTACTGAGCAGGCCGTCTGGGTTCAGCTTGAAGATTGACCCAAGGAAACTGTCGTTGTACATGTTTGAAAACTGTTTGGCCTCAGTAGAGTTTTTAATTTGCCTAACATCCTCCAACTTAATCCAGTATGCGAGCCAATAATCAGTCCCGAATGTGGCGACCTGACTGATAACGATAAGCAGCAGCAGAATAAACACAGTAAAGTGATGCCAATATTCCCTGTACACCCTGCATGGTACTCGGCCTCGTGCCATCATCTCGGCTTCCAGATTGTTTTCCGCATAATCCAAATCGTTAATTTCCGATTGCTGCACGATGGCAAAAATAATAATCTAATTATTTGATTGGCTTTTGCATTGGACGCAGCCTGATGGAGTTAATCGCGCTATGATCAATAATAATCATATACAATATATTAGAGAAATAATGTTAAGAAAGTTAATCAATCAATGTTTAAAACTTATTTAACTTTTCTGGTTATATTGTATATAGCATACGCAAACATGCTGTACAATTAATATATTTTTTAAATTGTTTTTTCACATTACGTATACGAGTATATTTTTTTTAAACAAATTTGACATATAAAGAACTTCGATGATTCCTGTTCTTTAAAAATGATAAAAGATAAATATCGTCTTACGATGGAACTAGCGGTCGATAATACAGACGCACGTGTCGTTATCGAGATTTCCCTCATAGACATTTTCGAGGCTCTACTTGTGTTCTCTTCCTTCTTCTGCGCTTTGTTACTTAAATTGTCTAACATCCCAATAAAATCTTCATTCGACTGTACTAATTCGTTATAACTTCCTTGCATCTTCACAAAACCCTTTAAAAACAAAATTAGGATATTTAATCTACAAGAATTTTATAACTTATAATTATAAATAACACATAAATTTTTAAATATTTAAATTTAAAAGTTTAAGCATGATTTAAGTATATTTCTGACTATTATTTTGTAAATGTTAATTTTAATAAGAATCTACGAGGGTCGTTTGAAAAGTCCGTGCAAAAATGAAAACTACTTAATTTTTTGGGATAAACCTTTTTTATTTTTCAACATAGTCTCCTTTTAGGCTTATACACTTTGTCCAACGCTGCTCTAGTTTGTTGATCCCTTCCGAATAATAGGATTTGTCCAAGTCTGTAAAATAGCCATTCGTTTCTGCAATCACCTCCTCGTTTGAATAAAATCATTTTCCCGCCAGCCATTTCTTCATATTGGGGAACAAATAATAGTCCGAGGGAGCCAAGTCTGGAGAATAGGGGGGATGTGAAACGAGTTGGAACCCTATTTCCATTAATTTTGCGGCCACAACTGCTGAGGCGTGAGCTGGTGCGTTGTCGTGATGGAAAAGAACTTTTTTGTGGGCCAATCGTGGACGTTTTTCTTGCAGCTCGGTTTTCAAACGGTCCAATAACGATGAATAATATACACCTGTAATAGTTTTACTCTTTTCCAGATAGTCGATCATAGATTTTATCAATGATTTCTGGAGTAGTGACCTCAACAGGGCGTCCAGAACGTTCAGCGTCACTTGTGCCCATATGGCCACTCCGAAAATTTTGAAACCACTTATAAACTGTTCTAATCAAAGGTGCAGAGTCACCATAATGTTTATCAAGCTTCTCTTTAGTCTCCTGAGGCGTTTTGCCTTTCATAAAGTAATGTTTAATCAACACACAAAATTTTTTTTCGTCCATTTTTTGAAAATCACTCGCCTCCCTCGATTCAAACGAATGCCAAACACAAAGAAATAGACCGATCTGGCTGAAACTTGGTGTGTGTTCTTCCAAGAGATGCTACTAACTGAAAATAACCTCGATACGCACCAGTAGTGCCATCTCTCTGATTTTGCACTGACTTTTCAAACGACCCTTGTATATATATCTATTTATTTCAACATATTATTAATATCTCATATAATATGCCTTTTCATAAAATAACAACAAATAGGAAAAAATTTAAAAATTATTTACTCACTATTATTATCGTTTGGCTACGCTAAATTCTATAAGTTTGTTATGAATTGAGAGCATCAGGTCAGGATACAAACAAATTTGACGTTAAAATTTAGAATATAACAATAAAATAAAAATTGAAGGTAATTATGCATTTTAAAGGAATCACCTCCGATGACATTGACCTTGACATATGTTGTCAAGGTCACCCTCCTGGGTGATTTTTAGAAGGATTTAGCCGTTGCTCGTTTTTTATTAAAAAAAGTTATTAACAAAAAAAGTTTGAAAAATATAGCAGTAATTTTGAGTATTGAAAGGCATAAACGACTAATATATATGTGAAAATAGTACATATATGAACAAAGGAAATTTATTTAAAGCAGCGAATTGTTAGTATATTGAATAGTCTTTTTGTTAAAGCAGAGAATAGTTGGTATAGAAAAGTATACATAAACAATTTTATATGTTCGAAAGCATAAATATAATGTATTCTCTGCTTTAATTTAATAAAAAGCATAAACTGTTATTTATGCTTTATTTAAAGCAGTGAATTGCTGATATATTGAACAGTCTTTTTGTTAAAGCAGAGAATAGTTGGTATAAAACTATACAATTAAAGATATTTTACAATAAATTATAATCATACATTTATGGTTAAAGCAGAGATACTTTATATTTATGGTTAAAGCAGAAATACTTTATATTTATGCTTTTTAAGACATAAAATTGTATATATACCTTTCTATACCAACTATTCTCTGCTTTAACAAAAAGACTGTTCAATATATCAGCGAGGCACTGCTTTAAATAAAGCAGATAACAGTTTATGCTTTTAATTAAATTAAAGCAGAGAATACATTATATTTGTGCTTTCTAACATATAAAATTGTATATATACTTTTCTATACCAACTATTCTCTGATTTAACAAAAAAACTGCTCAATATATCAGCGATTCACTGCTTTAAATAAAGCAGATAATAGTTTATGATTTTGATTAAAGCAGAGAATACTTTATATTTTTGCTTTCTAACAAATAAAATTGTATATATACTTTTCTATATCAAAATTATTTTCTGCTTTAACAAAAAGACTGTTCAATACATCAACAATTCACTGCTTTAAATGACTTTCCTTTGTTCGTATGTACCTAGGTACTATTTCTACATACATATTAGTCGTTTATGACTTTTAATATTCAAAATAACTGCTATATTTTTAATACTTTTTTTGTTAATAACTTTTTAATAAACAGCAAGCGATGGCTAAAACCTTCTGAAGGTCACTCAGGAAGGTGACCTTGATAACATATGTCAAGGTCAAGTTTATTGGAATTGACTCCCCTAAAATGCATAATTACCAAATCAAAGTACTAAAGTACTGATTAAAGAATATTTTTTTGCGATGCTAACTTGATCCAATATGACGATGTGATCCACGCGTTTAAGAAATTGTAACTGATGGGTGACTAGTATCCTTGTCTTGCTGTGAAGATATTCGGTGATGCACCTTCGGTAGAGGTGCCTCGCGACGCGAGGGTCTACCGCGCTCAAGGGATCGTCGAGCAGATAGAGATCCGCTTGCCTGTAAACCGCCCTTGCGAGATTGATACGCGCCCTTTGGCCTCCAGACAAGGATGCACCTCTATCGCCGATCATCGTCATGTCTCCCTGTGGAAACTGACGAAAATCCTTCGTCAAGGCGCACACATTTGCCACCTAAAATGTTTGCCAGTTGATTGCAAAAGGTAAGCATTATAAAATGCTAAGAAATATTAGAAATTCTTTTTTTATATAGATTAAACAAAGATTAAAGATTTGGCAAAATTTATAGTGCTCTCTGAGACATCTTCTTTAATTGTTAATAAATTAATGATTCAAGTATAATAGCTGAAGTAAAATACTAAAATATTTTATAAATGTGTCAAGTTACATAGAAGTTATTGTTATTGATATGCAATAGCAAAGATACACGAATACAATATCTGCAGTAACTGTCTGAAATTATAACATTTACTTGAGTATATCTGGCCCCGTCGTAGGGCTGGCCAAAGAGTATGTTGTCTCTCACAGTACCGACAAAAAGCCAGGGCTCTTGGCTGGCATAGGAAATGCGCAAATTTGGGTTGCTCATAAAATAAGCATTGGTCAGATTTTCCTGAAAACTATTCCTTGGAATGTCCTGAGTAATGATCACAGAACCCGCACCGAGATCCAACTCTTTCAGCAGTAAGTGTAGCATAGACGATTTTCCAGAACCCACGGCGCCGGAAACAGCGCATAACTGGCCCGGCTTGATGGTCAAGTTAAAATCGCACAAAGTCGGCGGCAATTGGCCGCTGATCCAATTGGCGGAAACGTGCTGAAGCTTCACGCAAACCGGAAGATCAGGTGATCCCTGAAGCTCGGAAAACGCGATATTCTCATTATTCGAGTTGTACCTGTCTGTTTGTTTCCTTACATTAGTGGTTTTCTTTGATTTCTGACATTTACTCTGCGGCGTCTTTTGCAAGCGTTCCATGTTTACTTCGTCCATCAGCAGAAAGCCCTGTACAAATTAAGCGCATTTTAATCATTGCGTAAGTATATACTGATACAATTATGGAATATATTGTGAAACAATGTAATGAAAAGGGTTTATCGTAAATTTGGAAAGAATGTGACAACACGCACCTCCAATCGATTCATAGACACTATTGATTCGCCCAGCTTTATTAGCGCCAGCGGAAAGTATATTCCGACGGTAAGATCAAGAATATTGCAGAACGTCGATATTTCATAGGTCAGGTCGGCAGTCAAGTCATTTCCACTTAGAACGTACATTATGAAAGTGAGATAGAGAATCAGTCGTTCGGTGAAGACTGTCATGGCCAAATACGCGGCGCGCACGTACGACGATAATATGATCTTCTTGATTTCCAGCTCTCTGATCGCCGACACGGTCTTGCTGAAAGGTTTTTCCCAGGCGTACATCTTTACCACCTGAAACGAGAGTCATGACCTTTAAACTTGTTCACAAAATTGTTTTCTTGGCATTTATAGCATTTGAATTCAGAACAAATTTAAATTTGACACACGAGCATTAGGGTCTTTATTTATTTTCGATTTAAAAATAATGTAACTGATCAAACATTCTGGAGATACCTGTATCCCGGCTACGAGTTCGCTCATTAGCTGCACTCTTCGATCGGTCAGTGGCGCGATTATGGCTCTGATTCTGTTGCTCAATAAGCTGAATATCCCGTGTACCACTAAAGCGATGATTAATAGCGAGCCGATGCCGACAAGTACCGAAATACCGATCTTTTGCCACATTATAGTTCCTATGATCATGATCTACAAGAGAAACGGTCAACTTCATAGATGGTTTTTAATATAAGTTATATAAAGCTGAGAAAAAGGGAAGATATTTTATATCTTCACAGCCAATTAGTGGAACTATAAAATGCGTGGGTGCATAAAAATAAATATGAATATTATATATGTACTTTATATTAATTACACTATAACTAGTAATAGACATACTTACCAGAACTCTAAGAAAAATATCATTTAACTTAAGTAATTTTAGTTAAAGTAAGGGAAAGACACTGTTGATTTTTATTTATCTTGGAATATTCTTGGAATGCACACCCACAAATACTTTTTACGAGATAAAGAATTACCTGAATAGGCATAATCCATATAAAATTCAAGTACGCCGATAACTCATCGAAGCGAGTGACGTCATTGCTGAGAAGATTCGTGATCTGTCCAGTACCGGTTTGGTTCGTGGACGCTCTGTTCAACCGTAATAACTGGAACAGTTTAGAAAAAAAAATATAAAATTTACTATTACATAATATATAATATACACAAACAAAATTGTCAACAAAATTATCGCAACACTTTTCTATCAAAATTTCGCCTAACTTTAAATAAGCATATCTGCGCGAAAAATCATCGTATTAAAATTATTCTATTTTAAAGGGTAAAGTCTGTCCTTTAAAGAGGATTCGTTAAATTTTGAATTTATCCTTTCTTCTGGCACCATCTCTTTAAAAGTAAGGACGTATCTTGTCTCTAAAAAATTGCATTGGGCAAATTCAGGAGAGACGCCACATGGCATGGGGAGAAATGCCAAATTTCTAATATCTTTCGATATGTAACAAAAATGACTATACCTATACGTCAATGATTTCCAACGTTAATAAATCTTTCTCGTTAATCTAATTAACGATTTGGTGAGCGTTATACATAATTAATACTCAATTAGCTAAAACAAATGCAACACACTTTTGTTGCTAAAAAAGGGTGTTTTTTTCCTAGAAAAAACCTGTATCAGCGAATAGACTCACAAATTAAACCACAACATTACCTTTCGGTAGAGGAGAGAGCTGCAGGAAACTCGTACCCTCATGCCGATCTGCAGCGACAGCAACGTCGTATGGTGCATTATTAGAGCGGAGATGATAGTGCAAATGACCATAGATCCGACGTAAATTAGCACTTCGTTCATCTCTGTCTTATATTTTGCGATCGACTTTCTGGCAAAGTAGTCGATAATCCAACCCTGAAAGATTGGTACCGCGGCACGTACCACGCTGCACTGAAAGCAAGAACGTTAAAATTTAACGATGCGTGTAATACGGGCTTATAAATTTAACGGATCTAAGAAGAAGAAGAAGAAATTCAGAAGAGAGAAAGATAGAGAGAAAGAGAAGGAGATCCCAAATTAACAATTATTGTCTTCTTTATTGTTCGTTGGATCTGTCAAAAGATAAATGTCTAACGCAACAAATTTTTCTGTCGTTTAGTTTCTCTTAGTGACAAACTTTGGTAAATATCTAGAAAAGGGGCAACCTCGCCAATAACCTTGACCTTGACATATGTTGTCAAGGTCACCCTCCTGAGTGACCTTTAGAAGGTTTTACCTGGCGATCATTGCTTATTAAAAAGTTATTAACAAAAGAAAATTGAAAAATATAGCAGTTATTTTGAGTACTAATAGACATAAATGACTGATATGTATGTGGAAATCGTAGTGACGCGCTTTACAAATATGTGCTTTGTATGTGCTTTAACTTACAATTATGTGATTTGTAAGTTGAAGCGTGGTCCACCCTGTACAGAGTTGGGAGGGGAGGTTAGGATGAAGGGGCCGAAGGCTATTTCCATATATACATATATCAGTCATTTATGTCTATTAGTACTCAAAACAACTGCTATATTTTTCAATTTTTTTTGTTAATAACTTTTTAATAAACAATGACCGCCAGGCTAAAACCTTCTGAAGGTCACTCAGGAGGGTAACCTTGACAACATATGTCAAGGTCAAGGTCATTGGCGAGATTGCCCCTTTTCTAGATATTTACCCAAACTTTTTTCTGTTTCCCTTTATCACGAACATATTAGGTAAAATACCAATTGTATAATATTTATATATAATATATTTCAACATCAATTTATCTAATAAAGTATCGCGCATTTATTACCTAATATTACATGGTATTTTTTTTCAAAGGTAGAGAGAGAGGAGAAGAAGAGGGAATGAGAGACAGAGCAAGAAAAAGGAAGAAAGAGAAAGAAAGAGAAAGAAAGAGAAAGAGAAAGGTCTCAAATTAACAAATATTTCCCTCTTTATTGTTAGCTGGGATCTATTGAGAGATCTAACGCAACAAATTTTCCTATCGTTTTTCTTAGTGGATATAATTATTTCTAATGCTTTTCTTTATTACAAAAATACCTATTTAGTGATACCAAATATATGATATGTTATGTATAATATAATGTATTCCGACATTGGTTGATCTAATAAGGTATTGCGGTTATTAATATAACATGGTATTTCTTTTTAACCCTAATTGGTCACACTGGGTCCAATAGACCCAAGCGTTTTCTTGACTTCGAAAACGACCCAGTAAACCAATAGAAATGGGCTATTTTTTTACATATGTTAAATTAATTTTTTGGAAATCAAACCTATACAATCTTTTTAAGGAAGACTTAAAGTACAACAGGATATTTTTTTTTTTTTAAAGATTACCTACAATTTTTTATACACGTGCAAACACGCTGGGGTCTATTGGACCCAGTGTGACCATTACGGGATTTTTCGGAAGTGTGACCAATTAGGGTTAAAGGTAATCGATATACTTGGATAAATGTGAAGATTCCAATTATGAAATATGGCAACCAAAAAGCTTTGAAGATCGCCTTGTATAATCTCGGACGGGTGTCCTTTTTCAATAGCACCTTCTTCTTGTCTTTACCCACGGTGTATTTCAGGTTCTTTAGTTTGTCCAGCTCGCGATTCCAGTATCTAGACGAAAGACAAAATAAGATTACGCGCTCGCGCTTCTGGATAATAACCCTTCTAGAAAAATAAAATTACTATTGACACATTTGCCAGTTGGAGAACGTCTTTGGAATCGTAACGTGCTTTAAAATTGAAGTCACTTAGAAAGTACCATTAATTTTGCCGAGCTTTTAATCTCGTGGGGTTTTATAATTTTATAACGCATAAGAAAATGACTTAATTTATTTCTTTATAATTTTCCTAAATTTATATTAACAAATATACCGTATAATATTTAATATATTAACCAACAATGCGCCAATGCACAGTCTAATTATAATCCATATTGTTGTAACAGATGTTAAAATTATCTTTCTCGCTAATAAGTAATACAAGACAGTTTATTGTTAAGTCACAAATCATAAATCAATTTAATCACAAATTATTAAATTATCTACGTCGACTGTATACGTGCATCAGTTGATTTATTATAAAGCTTTATGAATACTTTACTTTTTCTATGTTTCGCCATATTCTGTAAAGAGCAATAAAAAATAATGCCGACGCAGAATATAATAGATATCAAATATATATTGTACTTATATAACATAAATTGCATTTGTATTTCTAAAATAATTATTAAGATTTATTTACAATTATGTTCACAGCAAAAGTAAATGCTTTAATTTTTACAAGCGTTATTGCTATACGTCCATATGTTGACATATGTCCGTTTGTTTCCAACAAAGGCGATACTCACTTCTCCAGGTAATCGGTCAGTTTTTCCGACTCATCCGCTTTTATGGTTGATAAATATCAGATTCCTCTAAATCACGCTTAGCACCTTTTATAAATAACTCTCGCATCCACCTGTGCACATCGCAAACAATCGGTATACTTTATTATATTGCAGCTCGAAAACTGTTAAAACGATGGCATTTTTATATTTTTCTTCTATTAATAAATATATGACAAATATATATAAAATAATGTTCAAATTTTATATATATAGTTAGATATATATATATTTCGGGTACACATTATACATAAATACTTAATCGCAAGTCGTAAATAATGTTAATGTGCGCAAAATGTCCTAAAATAATTATTTACCCTCTACCGACACTAATATGATTTCATAATCCGAGAAATCAAACGATCTAAATATTCTAAATAGATCCTTTGCAAATACCTTATACATGTATTTTATTCCATTGCAAAGTTACTTTGAGAGTGTGATTTAAATAAAAAATAAAAATTGTGTGAGAAATATAGCAAAAAAAATAAATTTCCGTATGCAATAACGACGATACAACGTAATACAATTATGACACATGTAATATGTTCGTGTGTGTCTGTGTATGTGTTAATAATACATAATAATTTAATATAAAATGACTCAGAACATATACATATAAAGACATAGTTAATTGTAGCTTAATTGTAGCTAATAGCTGCTGATATGTAAAAAAAGAGATAAAGTGTATGACTCGACGTAAATATTGCATCAATTTTCTAAATAGTGAGATAAACTTTGCAAAATTTTCCATTCTCTTTAAATAAAATGTAAAACGTAAAATATGTTTTTAGGTAAAATATAGCTTTTAACGTAATGCAAGCAAAATTCTTTATTTTGAAGAGAAGATTTCTATTTTCAAAATATAAAGATCTTTTCTTTCTGGAAGCAATACAAATTCGCTTCCAAGAAAAAATTCTATTTCTTTAAAATACAATAGATCTTTCTAAAAAACAAATGTATAATAAGGCTCTGAACAAAAACGAATTACGTAAATAATGGGCTATGAGAGCCAACGCAAGATCTGATATGCGAAAAATTATATTTAACAATTTATAGTCAATATCGTTGAAAAACATAAGGCCACACCAAGAGAAATCAACGGATATGTTCAAACGGTAGAACGAAGTTTTATCTCCCGAATCATATCTCCCGCTAATAAATAAGATAAAACTTCATTCTACCGTCTGAACATATCCGTTGATTTCTCTTGGTGCGGCCGTATGTTTTTCGGCGATGTGTTGTTTATTTTTGACTATACGTTCGCTTGTTCTTGAGTTATTGAACTCACATTCGTAGTTCAGACACCAATGACTACATTTCGCTCTCTCTGGATGGATAATTGCTAAGGATGCCATCAGAGATGTTTGACCACCGTTCGCGTAGCACCCAGTAAGTTAATTGCATTTCTTTCTCTTATAATGTTCCTAACAGCTACTGCATTCTGTAGTTCTGTCGGGCCGCAGTTTGCTGTTATTCGTCTCCTTCTGCTATTGAAGACGACATTGACTGTCGCTGTCGATTGCTGCGCGGATGCGTGTCGGACATACGCGCTGTAACAATACCGTGTTACTTCCAGAGAGATTTAGAACGTGCACCTTGACGCTCTTAAAATGTGAACCCTCCTAATATCATTGCTTGCGTTTCGCGTTAGCCCCTTGCGATACCTCTGTTTGCGTGCTTAGTGACTGTTTCATTTGTATGCGTTCCTTTGACTTATAATCACTGAAGAGGGCCCGATTTAGGGCTGAAACGTTTGATATTTTTATGTATTTACTAATTGTTAAATATAATTTTTCGCATATTAGATCTTACGTCGGCTCTCATAGCCCATTATTTACTTAATTCCTTTCTAAAAAAGAAAAAAATATTTTTGTTTAATCCTTCCTTTTATGCGGAAAGCAAAATTTATACCTATAAGAAGCAAATACTTATTTCTTCTTGTCCTATCTTTTTTGAAATACCTATTTTAGAAATGGACACTAAAGAGTCTCAACAAACCAAAAGAATAGGACACTGAAAATATTCGCTGTCTCCTTGGGGTTTGGCTTCAAGTCGGTCGTGTCTTTATCCATGTTTTTGCACTATCTCACAAAATTGAACGACACTTCAAACTGACAGAAAACAAACAAAAACTTTTCTTATTTGTTTCCCTGCTGTCTCTATAGGCACGCTTTTTAGTAGTCAATTCTTTACTGAAACCATCAGTAACTGTGTTGTTGCTTTTCCTATCAGTTTTAAGCATTACTGATAATGGTGCAAGAAACGTTAACAATAATTGTTCTGTACGTTGTATAAATGCAGCATAAACGTAATGTTTCTGACTGTTGATATTGTGAGCAACGTCGATGCCAACAGTTAGAGTTAGAAAAACTAACACAAAAACATTTCGAGCATTTGTAAATTATTGCAGGCATTCACACATTAAAACGTTTTTCTCGAAATTTATATATAATAATTAATTAAATTAAGTTTGAGTAAAAGTTGTGTTGTTCTCACAGCTTTATCCAATGATACTTTATTCGACCCATATTCATATTTAAAATTTTAAAACTAATCCCAGTTACATCTACTTTCGGTTTGTCCCAAAAAATAGAACCATCATCAATGATTACTTTGGGTGCCCATGAGTAATGAAAATGTTTTCCTAACTTATAAGGGCAAAGTTAATGTGTTACTTATTCGTTTGAATTTAAACCGTCGACTGAAAAATCGGTGTTCCATCTTATTATTATTACTTAGTCACCTTAATATGTGTTATTGCGATAAATATTATCACAGCCTCAGTGGTCAAATTGGCACGACACCTGCACGGCATACGGGAGGTTCCAGGTTCAAACCCTGGCTGAGGTAATATTTTTCGCAATAATTTCTTTCAATCAGGGGTGTAGGGGACTTTTAATTCTCCAACGAAACTGTGTTTTAAAGTCTGACAAATTGGTTGGCACGCAGTTTAGTAGGTTGGAAATTCATGTACTTGGAAATACACGAAAAGGATTTGAAAAATTTATTAGTTTATAATAAATTTCAAATCTTAAAACGCGTATATCTTGATTGCCAGTTACGTCGATTAAAATTCTCAATTTGGTTATAATAATTACTGGCGAAGTTAATGTGTTACTTATATATTTTTTTCATTAAAATTGGTTCAGAAAAATTGTTTTCAAGAAAAATCACTATTTTTATTTTCAATTAAAGTATTTTAAATCGACCGTGACTGGCAATATATAACGTCTTTCCGATATGAACATTGAAAAACTGTGAGCCAACTTGGTTTGTCGGATTCACACAGCACTTTTTCGGATCAATCGTCGAGACATTATTAATTTCGACCATGGGTTTTGGTCAGTTGATGTAATTTCTAAATTAAATAGTTTAAATTTTTATTGCGAAAAAATATTACCCCAGCCAGGGTTTGAACCTGGAACCTCCCGTATACCGTGCGGGTGTCGTGCCAATTCGACCACTGGGGCTGTGGTAATATTTATCGCAATAACAACTATAAGATGGAGCACCGATTCTTAGGTCGACGGTGTATAATAAACAGAATAATAAATTTCTTTCGCCAGTATAGAATAACAATTAAAGTATTTTAAATCGACCGTGACTGGCAATATATAACGTCTTTCCGATATGAACATTGAAAAACTGTGAGCCAACTTGGTTTGTCGGATTCACACAGCACTTTTTCGGATCAATCGTCGAGACATTATTAATTTCGACCATGGGTTTTGGTCAGTTGATGTAATTTCTAAATTAAATAGTTTAAATTTTTATTGCGAAAAAATATTACCCCAGCCAGGGTTTGAACCTGGAACCTCCCGTATACCGTGCGGGTGTCGTGCCAATTCGACCACTGGGGCTGTGGTAATATTTATCGCAATAACAACTATAAGATGGAGCACCGATTCTTAGGTCGACGGTGTATAATAAACAGAATAATAAATTTCTTTCGCCAGTATAGAATAACAATTAAAGTATTTTAAATCGACCGTGACTGGCAATATATAACGTCTTTCCGATATGAACATTGAAAAACTGTGAGCCAACTTGGTTTGTCGGATTCACACAGCACTTTTTCGGATCAATCGTCGAGACATTATTAATTTCGACCATGGGTTTTGGTCAGTTGATGTAATTTCTAAATTAAATAGTTTAAATTTTTATGCCAGTCACGGTCGATTTAAAATACTTTAATTGTTATTCTATACTGGCGAAAGAAATTTATTATTCTGTTTATTATACACCGTCGACCTAAGAATCGGTGCTCCATCTTATAGTTGTTATTGCGATAAATATTACCACAGCCCCAGTGGTCGAATTGGCACGACACCCGCACGGTATACGGGAGGTTCCAGGTTCAAACCCTGGCTGGGGTAATATTTTTTCGCAATAAAAATTTAAACTATTTAATTTAGAAATTACATCAACTGACCAAAACCCATGGTCGAAATTAATAATGTCTCGACGATTGATCCGAAAAAGTGCTGTGTGAATCCGACAAACCAAGTTGGCTCACAGTTTTTCAATGTTCATATCGGAAAGACGTTATATATTGCCAGTCACGGTCGATTTAAAATACTTTAATTGTTATTCTATACTGGCGAAAGAAATTTATTATTCTGTTTATTATACACCGTCGACCTAAGAATCGGTGCTCCATCTTATAGTTGTTATTGCGATAAATATTACCACAGCCCCAGTGGTCGAATTGGCACGACACCCGCACGGTATACGGGAGGTTCCAGGTTCAAACCCTGGCTGGGGTAATATTTTTTCGCAATAAAAATTTAAACTATTTAATTTAGAAATTACATCAACTGACCAAAACCCATGGTCGAAATTAATAATGTCTCGACGATTGATCCGAAAAAGTGCTGTGTGAATCCGACAAACCAAGTTGGCTCACAGTTTTTCAATGTTCATATCGGAAAGACGTTATATATTGCCAGTCACGGTCGATTTAAAATACTTTAATTGTTATTCTATACTGGCGAAAGAAATTTATTATTCTGATTTTTATTTTCCCCCTCCATATCTCCCAAAAAAATGCGATTTTAAGTTTAATATTTAGAGGAATTTTATGTCACATGGGTGCCAATCTATGACATCAATTTAGGTCTGATGCGTGTGGGGGCAGCAAACACATGCTTATCCGGCTAGGCCCTTTAGTAATCTTTACTCTGATTGGTCAAATTTCAATCTAATCGCAATTCCAATCCGTGCGCACTCAATGTGCACTAAAGCAAGCGCCCAAACTCGCTTAATAGGATTATGCAGAGAGAAACCTTGCAAATAAATTCAAGAATCGAGCCTCTGTTCTTTTTTGCTGTTTTTCTGAAGTAGTGCAATAAGTTATATATACTTATAGAGTAAGAGAAAATAAAAGAACAGAGACTTAACAAAGATTTATTTAAATTACAAAAAAAGCGACTTTTCCTAAATAAAAATTATAATGAAGATGTCATCCCCAAATGATTTCCAATCGATTCAATTCATAATACACATTTAACATAGTCGCTATCTGCTAACTTGACGCTCGATAAATTTTGTTAATAACAAAAAAACTATTATTTCCTAAATGTTTAAATAATTTTCCCAAACTTCCCTAAATGATTCCCAAATTATATAAAAAAGAATAATTCAAAAATATTCAATTTTTCTGCTAACTCTACGGCGGCGTTAAGCTGTTGGTCCACACATAGCAACTGGCAACTGCTATGTGTATGATCCCTCCATGAACTAAAGCACAAAAAACAAGGGAAAACTACTGTGCCAATTTCTTCGCACGAACATTCATCAAAATGGATCACAACACATCTGCAAAGATGTTATGACTAATTGTAAGAAGAAGAATATATACATATACTCAACTTTATTCAAACCTATACAGGTCCTAAAGTTTTCCTTCTATGCGGGTTGGGTCTCGGAACATTCGAATAAAAGGTAGGTATAGACTGTCGAAAAAAAGAAATTACTATAACGTGAGTTTCATTTTTCGACACTGCACATGGGGTGTCGGCCGAACAATGCCTATACCCCAGGGCCTAAATTCTGTACACGATACCGACAACTATCAGTGTCGTTGCGCAGGTTTTTCATATAGTATAAAAGCTGCGCAACGACACCGATAGTTGTCGGTATCGTGTACAGAATTTAGGCCCAGGGCATATGACACTGTTCGGAATGGATTTTGGAATTATCCGTTTTCCCTAGAAAACATAAAAAATCTAGGAAACACCTGGACAAATCTAGGAAACACCTAGACAATTTCGATCGGAATTCGGAATCAGTCTTCTACATTGCAGTCTGTGATCGGAGTCCATTCCGAAAAGTTACAGAATACAGCTAGGTGCCCGTTCTTAGGTCAATTTGGTATGTATAATTTATAAATTATATGTTATCTACAATTATTTATATGCCAAGATATGCGAACAATATATTTCGCAAGTATCTTCGTAAATAAAATTAAAATTAAATTTTCTCACTTCAACCTTCGTTTCCGTTGAAAGCCAGGCACCTCAGAAACATGACGTGTTATTAAACGCGTGCTTAGTAAACTGTATTGTAAGAAAGAAAAAATACTGATATGGGGGAAAAGGGGGAAATAAAATTTGTAAACATATCGCGACCTTACTGAAGACAGATATTGCTTTCACAGTGGAACAGTATTGTCAATCCCGTAGTACTCCTTCATACACGTGGCTGACACGCACACCGACCATAAGCACACGCTCACACACACGCACACGCGCACACATCACAAAGGATCGAAACTTGACCTCTCGGTCGATTTGTCGATCGTAAACGCGGTCGTCACATCTGCCGAAAAATCGAAGGAGACCGCATTCCAAGTCGAACAAACATTGCTCGAAAAAGAAGGAGCAAACTCTTCGAGCAGAAATCAATAGAATATATATAACGAAGATGGCGGAGAAAGAAAAAGGAGAAACGTATGAGATAGAAAGTTCGCCAAATATCAAGATTACGTCTAAAACCTCTACCTCTAACAAACTTAAAAACCCTGAAGATAAAAAAAGCGAATTAACTGAGATTATGTCCAAATTCTGCTTCTCCACCAAACTTGAGGCCATAACTGAAGTACAAAAAGTTCTAGAAGAATGCCAAATGCCCAAGGCTACATCCGAAATGTCCATCTTCACCAAATTTGAGGCTCCTGAAGCACTAAAAGTTCCAAAAGCATGTCAAATTTCCACCTCCACCAAATTTAAGATTTCTGAAGCTCCAGAAATAGGCCAAGTGTCCAAGACTAATATATCCGAGACCTCCGCTTCCAACAAAACCGAGGAACCTGAAATTTCAGAAGTACGCCGAACGTGCAGCGAAACGACTGAAAGATCCATATTTTCTAGATCTGAGGATGACGATTTAAAAACCCCTAAGATGCTTGAAGAAGGCAGTTCTGACAGTGAGGACGAGGAAAGTATATTGCAGTATGTACAGAAAAAATCAAGTGTAAGTTTCTTTTTAATGTGCTGTTGAAGATGTGATTAAGGGGTTAGGCCACCTTGACCGGTTCAAAAAATCAAATTTTTTTTTTGGCTTAAAGTATTCTTTATACATACGAAAATGATATCCCATAGGAAAAGAAGCCATATCGAAACTGAAAAGGCTATTTTTGAGCCGTTAAAGCAAAGTGCTCAAAAAAAAAAAAAAACTTAAAAAAAACAAAAACTAACAAAAACTAAACAAAAACTTTAACAAAAACAAAAAGAAAAACAAAAACTTAAAACGCGTAACAAAAACTTTAAACGCGTTTTTCTCGAAACCACGTTTTCAAAGTCGGTGGGAAGTCTAGCTCTGTCAATTTTTAACCGATCGACTTGAAATTTTGATAACTTCTTTATAACATATATATTTCTGGCGAAATACGTAGGATTTTTTGAAAATATTGATATCTCGATTTTATATGCAACTTTAAGTAACGAAAATTGTGGCCAAAAACGTATGGTTTACTTAGAATCGATGCCATTTCGCTAAAAATGCATATTTTTTAAAACGGCTACGTATTTCGCTAGCTTTTGGACTAATGAAATTGACATTTTGTGGTCATTGTTCCAAGTCACATCTAGGCCGAGTTATTTTTCCCACCGCAAGACGACCAATTTTCGACGCGCGGCCGTTCATCAGCTGTCAAGCCCATTTTTTAATTTTTTGAAAAAATAAAAAATCACTTTCTGTTTTAAAGTACACTTAATAAAGTGGCGTTTTTAGATTTTTATAAAAAGTTGTTGTTTCTTTGAAAAAAATTAGCGAAAAAGCCTGAAATTTAGGGGGGTCAAGGTGGCCTAACCCCTTAAATGAATTGAAATAAATAACAAAAAATTTTTAATTAATTAAATTTTAATTATTTATATGAAAAACTAAAATTCGTGAAAATTGACTTGTTAAAAATCTAAATTCCTAAAATATAAATTTGGATTAAAAAAATAAGCTCTGAAGCTAAATAAATTCAAAGAAATTAATTCCATAAATTAAAATTTTTTCAAATTTTTTTAGTATTTTAAGTTGTCACGATAAAAATTTGCATGTTAAAGTTCTTTTGAAGAAATAAAATCACTATAAATTATTGTAAATTTAACTTTTATAAGGTACGTTCCACTTGGCGTTTGTTATGCTTTTATAAAATCATTTCATCCTTGTTATTTGTCAAATGTTAAAAACGAATAATGCTCACGAGCGTTGCCAAATAAAACGCACCCAATAGATTGTTCCAAAATTCAGTGCTAGCGCTGGAACTCAGCTGGAAGTAACGTATGCTATAGATTTTCAGCGCTGGCAATGAATTTTGAAACTGACTTCACGCAAATTGAGCCGCGTGTGCTACAATATCTACAATGCAGTCTTTGAAGGATAAATTTGTATAAAGATATTTACCGTTTGATAAAAAATCAAATTTTGGAAATAAAGTGTATTACGTTATAGAAATAAAATCAAGAAATGTTGAAAATAAAAAATAATCTCTCCTTTAATTAGAAGTTAGTAAATTTTGTGATGGGTTCAAAATGACCTATAAAAGTTAATTCATTAGCCAATAATAGCTAATAACATTTTTATGCATATATTCTGACAAACTTCAATCTTTCTTCCAAGGATAAATTTAATTAAGTTTCTTAAACAAATTTTACTTATAAATTAAATTAAAGTAAGGTAGAAGTTAATTAAGATCTTGAATGTTTAATGAAGAGGCAAGTCATTCGAGAAAGAATTAGAAGTCTGTCCGTATGGCTGTCCCTATCAGCACCGGATTTCGAGAAACCTTATATAGTCCTAGCAACGCATAATATGGTGCCCGCACTGCCGATGGAGCTCTTCGAGGCGCTTGCAGTGATAATCGAAGTTGTAACAAATAGACCGGTTGCCTTAATGCATGAAAAGAGAAAAAATCGACCCCTCGCCAAAGACATCTTTGACATAGGTACGTTTAAATCGAATCCTCGAGAAATATTTCACCATCCTAGAATATAAACGAGCAAAGAATTTCGTAAAAGCATCTAAAGGTCAATTTGATATTTTCCTTCAAGATCTGTTTCTTAAATATCCTTAAACACCTTCGTTTGTTTCGTTATAATAATTTCAAGGCAGTTGAAAAGTTTGCAAACTGCCGTTGCTTGACACTCACGACAGAGGAAATAGCAATCTATATATTATCCTGTTAGCAAGCATAAAATATTGTACTAAAAAAAATATAAATATTATCTCTTAATTTATTTAATTTTGTAGTTGTCTTGCCAGCGAACATGACCTGGAACGACGGCGTGCTCTTACCCGCAAGTTTCGTTTTCGATCATCCTTTAAACAAGACCAAGTCGGCCGACGTGTACGTTGACGTAGTCGTCGCAAAGGATCGTTCGAAAAATATTAAAGTAAATGAATTTAGCATCCTTAATTTCTCTTGTTTCTTTTAGTCTATAATTAATGTATTGGTAAATATGCATATTAGGTCAAACCTCACCGATGGCCTTGACCTTGATATATGTTGTCAAGGTCACCCTCCTGAGTGACCTTCAGAAGGTTTTAGCTGGCGGTCATTGTTTATTAAAAAGTTATAACCAAAAAAGTTTGAAAAATATAGCAGTTATTTTGAGTATTGAAAGGCATAAACAACCTTGAACTTGACATATGTTGTCAAGGTCACCCTTCTGAGTGACTTTCAGAAAGTTTTAGCTGGCGGTTATTGTTCATTAAAAAGTTATAAACAAAAAAAATTTTATGGGGAAAATTATTTAAAGCAGTAAATTGTTGGTATTGTAAGAAATCTAGGAGTATTTAGTTAGCGCTAGTGACGCAGAGCATGTAGATGGCGCACGGATGCCGTTCTATCCGGTTGGTATTACGGAGGGCGCTTAGCAACAGAAAGATCTCGGAAAAGGAAAGCGCGCGCATCAACGGTCGTTGTGCCGGTCCGAGCAGGTTCGCGCAAGTTCAGTCAGTCGAGTACAAGAGTCGAACACAGTCAGTCGTAGAAGTCGAGTCGAGTAGAGCTTCGTGCAACAAGCCGTGATTGCATTCGTTCCGATCCTTTGTATGAAAGTTCCCACATTAAAGATATTATTAATCCGAACTACTACCGATCCTTTATTCGTTCATCCATCCATCCAGACATATTTCCATTAAAGATCTTACAGTATATTGAAAGAAAAGTTATTTAAAGCAGAGAATAGAGAAGTATGTGCTTTAACTTACAAAGCACATACTTGTAAAGCGCGTCACTAACCTATAGGTTAGTGGCGCGTTTTAAAAGTGTGTGCTTTGTATGTGCTTCAACTTACAAAGAACATACTTGTAAAGCGCGTCACTAACCTATAGGTTTTGTCAATAACCAACTATTATCTGCTTTAACAAAGCTTTAACATGCTTTTGCCATGATTAAAGCAGAGAATACTTGTATTTACACTTTCTAATACATAATATTGTGTATATACTTTTCAATATACCAACTATTCTTTGCTTTAAATAACTTTCCTTTCAATATACCAACAATTCACTGCTTTAAATAATTATCCCCACGAAATTTTTTTTGTTTATAACTTTTTAATAAACAATGACAGCAAGCTAAAACCTTCTGAAGGACACTCAGGAGGGTGACCTTGGCAACATATGTCAAGGTCAAAGTCGTTTATGCCTTTCAATACTTAAAATAACTGCTATATTTTTAATTTTCTTTTTGTTAATAACTTTTAACGAACAATGACCGCCGGCTAAAACCTTCTAAAGGTCACTCAGGAGGGTGACCTTGACAACATATGTCAAGGTCAAGGTCATCGGTGAGGTTTGACCTAATATGCATATTTACCAATGTATTTAATTATATATATATAATTATATATAAATAATTATATATTAATTAATTTCTATTTAATTAACAACAATAATTATAAGATCTAAGTTCTCTCAAACATAATTTTTATGTATTTAACAATCATCTGTTAACTGCAGAGTATCATGGATTTGCGAGGACAGAGATGTGTCGTTCCGGTTAGACTATGCGGATTCACCGCCCTCGAATTGCTCTGTGACCATTTGGATGACTCAAATTTGCCCGGACCCTTTTCGTTCTTTGGCGATTTATTCGGTCAGTTTAAAATATTTTATCTACATGATTATTATTAATTATATATCTATTGGTTGTATGGCTGTTTCCATTAAGATTCTCACTGTGGCTGCATTAGAAATATAGGTATAGGAAAAAATGCTAAATTGAAGAAATGACAATAGAAAAGGAAATATTGTTGAGCGAAAAATATTAAATAATATTGCTTTACCTTGAATTTTTTCGACGTCTAAATAAGTTTAGATAGTAAATATAAAGTTTCTTATCTTCCCAATTACTTTTCCAATTATTAGAGGCTATCTCGCAGCATCATGTATTGGAAATGGTCCTGAACAATGAGGCAGACGTGGGAGTTCTGGACTCACCGGTGATAAGATGCCCAAAGTACGTAAAAAAACTCAACGTGAAATCTCTTTGTATCTTCGATACTTTGGGACCTTTGCCGCCCTACCGCATTATGGTCAAAAACACGTTAGGTATGTTCTTATAGCCACGTTAGATAGATATTCTTAAAGATTAACGCTAAAAGGAGCGTCTTCGTGGAGCGATCTCTTGCTTTCACAGCTAATAAAAAAATAATAGTAATACAGAAATGATAAATCATAAAAAAGAAACTAAACTTGGAAAATCGAAATAAATATTTTAAAAATCTACACGGAGAAAATTTTATATTAAATTTTACTATGGTGCCGCACCAACTGCGGACCATCAAGACGCACAAGTTTAAATGCTATAGTCTTATAGTAAAATTACTATGGCCATAGCATTTAATGCTACGATCATAGCATTCAATGCTATAATTATAGCTTTAAATTCTATGATCGTAGCATTAAATGCTATGATCGTAGCGTTAAATGTTATGGACATAGTAATTTTACTATAAGACTATAGCATTTAAACTTGTGCGTCTTGATGGTCCACAGTTGGTGCAGCACCATAGTAAAATTTAATATAAAATTTTCTCCGTGTATAAACAAAAAAAAATAAGATACACAACAAGCGCTCTAAGATAAGAATAAAAGATCCTTTTAACGTTAAAATCGGAAAGAATAAAGCAAAGACGAAAATATCAACAAGATAAATTCTGCTTTTAATTATTCTTCAGTTCATTTCTCTTTGTTAACATACTTTGGGAATTGTTCGTGCGTGTAGGTATATATTTATTAAAGTTCCCTCCAATTTATTTCTTAATATCGTCTTTAATCACAAGATTATTCGATTCGTTACAGTTTCGAAGTATTCTAAGTCGAGTCCTTACGGTTCCGAAATATTCTAAGTTATCCGCTCACAAATTATTCTAAGTCGTACTGTCGCGCGGATACGTCTTTACTCTAGCGGGTCGCAGTGTCGAATTTTTGTCTCTCTGTCTCCGGGATATCGCGATCGTTTTTCTCCCCTCCGGACTTCGTGTCCTTCGAGGCGTCGCTCGTCATATTTCGGTCGGAGTTATGTTATTAATTACTGTTTGTGTCATGCCTGTAACGTTCTCGCTCATTGTTCCCTATATTTATGTTTTTCTCCTCTAACGTCTTTCTCTGTTTACCGATCTCGTTATTATCTCCTATTTTCGATTCGAGCTGTTCCGGCGGCCAAGTATATGGCGATATAATCGCCACAGAAGAAATGGTAGATACTTTTGTTATATTTTATTCAGCGTACAAACTAAACGAACCGCTCGCATCCTATTTGCTTAACATAAGTAAGTACGGTGAGTTTATGGAGATCAAACTGTTACCTTATGGCGTCACTGGTTTTGCCGAGAACTCGATGAAAAACTACATTAGCAAATACAGTAACATAGCTACTAAAGTGCCTTACTACTAAAATTTTTTTTACTTTTATTCTTCGTTTCTGTCTTTTAGCATTTTATGCATATATAGAAGAAACGTGTACATAATGATCCCTCGGGGCAAAACAATCCCCACCGATTTTAACGAAAATAATAGTCTTCTCGCGGAAACATTAAGAGACTTCTTCGCAAGAATCAATACGTCAATCGAGTGTAATGGATCGCGTCAACGCGCCATCAAGTTCTTTTTTTAAAAATATATTTGCTGTTGTAATGTAAAATAACAGTAATTTTAATTACTGGGCAAAGTACATTTGTGCATATTTATCATATTCTATTATTACTACACTGTACTTCAGTACTAACTAAGTTTGTTTTTATAGTGGTTTGATTGCCGGCTTAATTTTACGTTAGATTTTAATATCGAAATAACGAAATGTCATTTGGGGCAAAATGATCCCTCTATGCGTGTACAAAACGAGCCCAGGATCATTTTACCAACTTTTTTGTTAATATTTGTGCTAGATGATTATTCTTGTGACTTTTGTATTTCCAAACCCTAATTATTTATCCTATAGTAAATAATTTTATTATTCTATAAAAATTTTAAAATTTTTATTTATTTGACATTCATAGTTTCATCTAATGTTAAAATTTTTTAATTTAATTTTGTTTAAATTTCAATTACGTTAATTATAATAATATATTTTTATAATAATAAATAATGTACTGATCTATTTTTGTGTAATGATCCCCAGAGATCATTTTGTCTATACCCCAGAGATCGTTTTGTACACCCCTGGTACCAAATGATCCCTTTAGAAAATTTTGGTAAAATAACAAGGAAATATGTACCTAACAGCATTAATTTAAAACACTGTTCAATTAATTGTAGTTAAATAACCACTAAACCAAAAACCATTAAAGATTTAAATAGAGACACATTATTCCATACCATTAATTTATTTTTCCCTTAAAGTGATTATTTTGTACACGTTTCCCCTACATGTTCTTTTTTTTTGTATCAGTATAACATGGTTCTTTATTAAATCTAAATAAATAAATTCGCAAAATCTTCAATCTATATGATTCATTAAAAAAAGATTCTCTTTCCCACTCATTCTTCCTCTCTCTTGCCCGATTTTTCTCTTTTTCCGTGACGACACTTGCATTGTGACTTACTCTCTAAATCTATTCATTCCATACACATAGCTCATAAAATTATTATCAAAATCCACTTTGTAAATCGTACAATTCAACATACAAGAAGAACATACAGTATAAATAATAACAATTCGATGAAACTTGAATTTCGATGGGCACGATCCTCTCTTTTATCGCACTCTTCGAGTAATTTTGTTTGCAAGCTGAATTTAGAATCATTTCGGTTCGTTACTTGAAGTTAGGATTTCTTATAAATGTCTGTATATCTGATAATAAGTCTTAACAAATATGGAATTCTTCAAACTTCTCTCATGGCTTGTAGAAAAATATTGATGTTCCGTGATTTTCAAATTTTAGGTGTTAAACTTAGATTCTCAAAATTTAAAAAGTTTTTCTTGAAACTATCACATTTTTTTCTCAAGACAAACTTACACCTTGTTTCAAGTAATGTTTAAAACAATTTAAAATTTTTGTAATATACGTATACCATATGTGTTTAAAACTATTCAAATATATTTCTTAGCACATTGTTAGATTCGTAATGAGTATTTCAACCTATGTTTGAAGTTTAGATCACTATGTGATCTGACGGAAGATTACAAAAAGTTTAGAATATTCCGTCGGCGAGACGTATGGTACCACTCCTCAGGGTATTGTTCAGAAACTCTTCCAACCGTACCAATGACCCGCCGCCACCTGCGACATTTCGCATACGCGGATAATATTGCTCCATTAGTAGTATCTGCAGCAATTTATGGAAATGCTTTGGATATGCACTCCATAGCATGTTACCGGCGACCTCGAGCATATTCATGTATTAAAGTCGCGCATAAATCACAAATGTCAGCTCGTGGTTCTGAAAATTAAAAATACAAATTTTTCTTGTATGTGACATTTAACTTATATAATTTTGCATATTGTAAAGATTTTCTATTATATTGACAAACGCTCTATTTTATTTTAATATCTTCTGCAGCATATTACAAAAGATTTTATTGCATAATATATTAAGATTTTTACTTTGTTTTATATAGGTTTATTTTATATTTTTATACTTTCATGTTTTTTTTACCGATATTCAAAACAGCCGCCAACCATTCTTCAGGCGTTCTGAAGACCATGGAGATGAACCTTGGTGACACCCTTTCGCTGTCTTATAACGATGATCGATGCACACAATCTCATTAATCCTGAAATTTTTTTTAGGAACTTGTCCTGCTTCTCGACAGTGCCATCTCCAGAATATTTTCAGCCGAGAGATTTATAATAATCCTCGTTGGATTGGCCTTTTTGCTGCTGCAAGAAAACTGGTACGGTGAACAGACACGCCTCGTGAAGATGCGCCAGGAATAGTTCGCCGAAGTCTGGATGATCGTTCCAGAGAGCTACGACAATCATTTTGCCACAGGGAATGCCATTTCCGGCTTACTAGATACCAACGTCTCGCTTTGGCTCTAAGGATTCATGAAACATTGATTAAAAATTTATTTTAAAGGAACAGAGAGAATACATTTAATCTAACATAAGAGCAAAATAATTTACTTACAATTTATATTAACTTTTATATAATTTAGATAATATTTATACAATTTACATAATTTACATAATTTACATAATTTACAATAAAGAGTAACATGATCGTTATGAAATACAATCAAATTAAATTAATAAACGCCATTTACGGTCTAGCATGGATCTTATAGTAGCTTGAAACTATTTCATGTGTGATACACATATTAATTTTTCCAACATTAGAAAACTTTTTTACAGTTAGTTAGATGCTTGTAGTATCAATAGTTAAATCTATCGATTTAACTAAAAGGGATGAAAGGGGATTTTTACTCCAACAAGAGCTGTGTAAAAGTTTGACAAATCTAGTCGGCGCGCAGTTTTTTAATGTTGGAAAAATTAATATGTGTATCACGCATGAAATAGTTTCAAGCTACTAAGATCTATGCTAGACCGTATATGGCGTTTATTAATTTAATTGCATAACTTAATTTTTATTAAATAGATTTTTTTGCTTCTGATTGGAAAAGAACAGAGATTAATCATGATCAACACGTATACAGTAATTGAAAACACCTATAATTATGAATTTTAGAAAGATACGTATAATACGATTATCTTTTTCGCCAGATGATTCTTGCTGAAGATCACTCCTTATGGATGTTGCGTCACGTTGGGAGACAATTTTTCGATCAAAAGATTCTGCAGCCCGTCATATATTCGTCTCTCAAGTGTTGCTCGCTTAGCTGGAAATCGCGTTTACAATTGATCACCTTTTGACACTCAAAACGGAATTTCTTTGTAGCAGGCGATTGTAAAAAGTTCTTGCAAGTTTCTTTGTAGAGCCCCAAGAATTTTTTACTTCTGATGTAAATCTGCAAAGATTTCTGGTTGACGTACTCGAAGGGATCTCCTACAAATTTACAATATTACAAACGTATTAAATTAATTAATCTTCTTACTTACAAATTAGATAGAAATCTAAATTTAAATAGATAAAAAATAAACTTACATTATAATTAATTAATTTATATTTCAAGGTATAAATATAAACTGGATAATACAGAATGGAATAAAATGTCGCAAATATATACATAATTAATTTAAACGCTAAAAAGTATTTAAAATGCATTCTATATGCTAAATTTTAAATATCTTGATACACCTCTTTTACGTGCGGATTCTTTAGCCTTTTCTTCCAATTTAGGATCAAGTACAGACGGTGCAACAGGTTCGTTAATCGGTGTGGCTTCTATTTCTTGATTCGTTATTACACCGGAACTTTGGTCTTCTTTGTTTTCCACAGCATTGCTCCTGTCTAGTTGTTGAGAAGGCATTGCATCACTAACTGGAACAATGTCTGTCTCTTCGACCGGATGTATCTCATTTGCAGCTTGTGCTACGCGAGCCAGTTCCGCTTTGTCTTGAGCGTTTATTTTTTTTACAGTTTGCTACAAATATATTTATATATATTTATAATTAATTTACGTTAATATTGAGATAAATAAGTGTCTACAAAAAAATTTGCGAACCTGTTTTTATACGAAATATATTCAATATATTGTTGAAGTGGCAAACCACTGCCTCGATAACATTTACATCCGTAGCTTCCAATTCTCCGTTCTATAAAAAAGACAAAAATATATATATATATATACCCGTTATTGATCAATTATTAAGCAAGTGTTATGTAACAATCTGCAACATGTTCTAGAAATAACTTCTAAAAATTTACGATTACCTCTTTTCAGTGAATAAATGCGACTTGACATTTAACAAAAATATCAATAAATTTTTTATATTTCTTTAAAAACGGTTTTTTTTCAATAATTACTCTGAATTTATTGTCTAAAGCGTTGATTTGTTGGAGCAATTCTCTTATCGTTGCGTCATGTGCCGTGAACATTACACTGAACGCTTGTTGGTCTTTACAGGTCTTGGATAATACCGTGAGATCATAATACTTGATCGTAAACTGGTCTCGATAAACCAGCACGGCCTTTGCCAGTTTTTCCCGTTCTTTTATTCGCCTCTGATATTCCTCAAACTTTTACTTTTCCTCTTGTTTTTTATCACGCTATGCCTGCAATCGACAGTTTGAGATCTTTGCCGCCCTACCGCATGCACGTTAGAATAAATATTCTTAAAGATTAACGGTGAAAGAACTTCGTGGAGTGCTTCATCTCTTTCTTTCACAGCTAGTAAAAAAAAATAGTAATACAGAAATGAGAAATCATGAAAAAGAAACTAAACTCGGAGAATTAAAATAAATATTTTAAAAATCTATAAACGAAATATAAAGATACAATAAGTGCTTTAAGATAAGAGATCCATTTAACGTTAAAATCAGAATGAATGAAGCAAAGAGGAAAATATCAACAAGATAAATTCGGTTATTAATTTTTCTTTATTTTATTTCTCTTCGTTAACATACATTTTTCGCATTTTATTCTGCGGACAAACTGAACGAACAGCTCGCAACCTATTTGCTAGACGTAAGTAAGCACGTCGATTTCGTGGAGAGACAGTTACCCTAGCTATGGCGTCACTGGTTTTGCCAAGACCTCGATGGATAACTACAATTACGTGGACAAGTGCTTAGCCACTAACATGCCTTACTCATTATTATCATCATCATCATCTGATGATGATAATGATGATGATTTTCAGCCCAAAAGGTTTGACTCGATCGTACCGTTGTACCCACCGTTTTGTGTACCTACGTACAAGAATCATACACTTATTATTAACACGTGTTTTCGATTATTGCTAAACCTATAACGCATATCCCTGGATGTACAGCATCCTACGTCTTTGACTAGTTGTGAACAATAATCTTATCTAGGTCTACGTTTCGTAACCGTACACTGCCGTGCTCCATATACGTATGTTTCTATGTCTTTTCTGAATTTCTAAGTTTACCATGCCTTACTATTAAAATTTGTTTACTTTGCTTCTGTCTTTTAAACTCACATAGAAAGGGTTTTCCTCCGATATCCAAAAATGCGGCATTTTCGGAAGATAAAAATTATTTAAAAAATGTATAAATAGTGTTTATTGCCAGATCTCTACGGAAAACGTTAGAACACGTTTAGAACTACAGAAGAATTATAATAGAACTCACAGAACTTTCGAAAATTGGCCAGCGTATCACCCATATACCCGAAAATGCGGCTTTCTCGAGAGATAAAAATTATTTAAAAAATGAATAAATAGTGTTTATCGACAGAACTCTTCGGAAAACGTTAGAGCACGTTCAGAACTACAGGATAATTATAATAGAACTCACAGAACTGTCGAAAATCGGCCAGCGTATTACCCATATACCCTAAAATGTGGCTTTTTCGAGAGATAAAAATTATTTAAAAAATGAATAAATATTTTTTATCGCCAGAACTCTTCGGAAAATGTTAGGACACGTTCAGAACTACAAGAAAATTATAATAGAATCACAGAACTGTAACGGTTTGCAAGATACCTGATATTTTAACGATCGCGAAAGTTCTTTAAGTCCCGAGGTCGAAAATTTTTTCAGAGTTCCGAGCAGTTCTGACCAGAGTTCTGGGTAGTTCTCGACATGTTCTGGCAAAAAGTCATGTGACGCAAAGCGATCGGACCAACGGTTTGCAAGATACCAGATATTTAAACGATGATGGCGAAAATTTCAACTTCGGTTTTTTTTTACTTTTTCGAGCAGAACCTATTTCTGAAATGTATCAGAAACTCTAGAACTATATAAAATCTACTTAGAACTCTAATAAAAAATGACGTTTTTCAAAAATGGGGGGATGCGTGAAGTTAGGTGCGAGCGACCGACCGACAAACTTCGTGCGTTGCCTTATATTTTCCTTGTTGTTTTTGCGAGCGAATTCCGGCGCGCCCAGCGGGATGCCGCCCGTAGATTGTATCGCGCGTAACTTGTCGATCCCCTTCTCGCGATACTATTTAACGATTTAGCGGTGTTAGTAATAAGTTAGATTTGAGTTTTGTTTCCGCGATAAGTCTGTTTGTCGAATCAATTAGATCTGCGTTTTGTTTCCGCGATAAGCCTGTGTATTGAACTATTTAGATTCACGTTTTGTCTTCGCGATAAGTCTGTTTCTTGAATTGATTAGATTTAAGTTGTGTTCTCGCGATAAGCCTGTTTCTCGGACTATACCTCTTAATATTATACTGTCAATTTCTCCGTTCTGGATAACGCTCGATTTTACGTTTCCTGTACCGCGTATTATTTACATGCGATCTTTTCGAATCACCCATTGCTCTGTTTAATCTTTCATTTACGATATTTTTACCGGTCAGCCCTTGCTTTCGAACGATACCAACCGACGTTCACTTATCTTTTTGTCATTGCCTGGCTGATATTTCTGTACCGGGACGACCGCTCAATATAATCAACTCTGACTGTTTGTAATATTCTCTCCCGCGAAACTATTGTTCAACCGAATTAATCAAAACTGTTAATTACACACTGTTCAAAATTTAATACTCTGATTATTTACCTTTCTTTAAATAAACGAGACTTATTGTTCATTAAACGTTTGGCGATTCACGTGGAATTCTTTTGTGTTTGTGTAACGACACTGCGCTGCCCTTCTTCTACCCTGCCCCTCTGCCGTTATTAGGTCGAGCCGGCTGGCCCCTCGTGCGACAAGCTATGGTTTTCGCGAGTTCGTGTTAGAGATTATCGAATAATTAGTAGACGCAAGGACATCGCGTCTGGCGCCAAACAGATTTATTTGAGAACCGTCTAACTTGCGTGAGGGATTATCCCGAGAGGCTTATCATCCGACTCTCTTAGCGTCCCTTTGATCCGGCCGAAAAAGCCGTGACAGTATAAAATTATATATAAAATATATCTAGATATATGTATGTTTTCTTTCTCTTGTACAATCTCGTCCATACACAGGAAAAGTAATGAGAAGAATAAAAATATAACCAAGAGAATATTTTTTTAAGTTTTTATGCTGCAAAATGTTGTGCAATGAAAAAATTAAGCTATTAACTATTAAATAAATTTATTAAATGTTAACTTATCTAAAGAATATAAATGGTTAAAGCTCTCGCATACACAAACAAATAAACATACAGGAATATAAAAGCCGAAGCGCCGATTACAAGGTGAAAATCATATAATTATATTTTAAACTCCGAAACACGCATACATACACACGTTTCGGTCCTTTGTTTGGACCTTCTTCAGTGACGCAGAACAAAAATTAAAAACGTGTAGTTACGCCATTGTCAAACAATAAAAAGTCGCAATTCCAGCCACGCTGTCATTTCCGTTGGTCGGCATTACAAAAATGCGTTGGTCGACTTACGTCGTCGCAAATCGTCAAACAAAGAGGAACGAGAGTGCATAAAGTTAGCCCCCCGTTTTTTGAAATTCATATTTTTGAAAGTTGTTCCAGGTTGTTCTGAATTTGTACTACATTGTTCCAAAATGATATTCCTTAATTCCAGACAGTTTTTTAATAAAATAAAAAAAACGATTTTTTTGCAGGCCCCTCTTTTTTAAAAATCGAAATTTTTCTTATTGCTACAGATTGTTCTAGTTGTTCCAAATATTGTTCCAAAAGGACAGATTCCTAAATCAAACCGAAAATCCAGAAAATAAAAAAAACTATTTTTCGCTGGCCCCCCTATTTTCGAAAATTGAAAATTTTTTTATCGCTACAGATTGTTCTAGTTGTTCCAAACATTGTTCCCAAGTATTAGTTCGATTGGTTAAAAACTTTAAGAGATATTGAAAAAAGAAAAATTTTAAAAATAACAGTTTTTAGCCAATTATTCGTAAACAAAATGACTTACAAAACTGTCGATCTAGAACATATTTCTAACCGCGTAGAACAACTCAGAACAAAATTTTTAAGACCAGAACAGGAGCCTAAAGGGCACTTTACTCTTCATAGGAGAAATTTATTTTTTGAATTTCTTGGTTAAAAATCTTGTTCCAGGCTTCCCACGATAAAACTATCGTGTTCTCCACTGAAACTACTCAGAACAAAATTTTTAAGACCAGAACAGGAGCCTAAAGGGCACTTTACTCTTCATCGAAAAAATTTATTTTTTGAATTTCTTTAAGTTTTAACGCGGGAAGCCTAGAACAAAATTTTTAACCAAGAAATTCAAAAAATAATATTTCCGATGAAGAGTAAAGTGCCCTTCAGGCTCTTTTTCTGGTCTTAAAAATTTTGTTCTGGGTTGTTCCAGTGGAGAACGCGATAGTTTTAACGTGGGAAGCCTAGAACAAAATTTTTAACCAAGAAATTCAAAAAATAAATTTTTCCGATGAAGAGTAAAGTGCCCTTTAGGCTCCTGTTCTGGTCTTAAAAATTTTGTTCTGAGTAGTTTCAGTGGAGAACACGATAGTTTTATCGTGGGAAGCCTGGAACAAGATTTTTAACCAAGAAATTCAAAAAATAAATTTCTCCTATAAAGAGTAAAGTGCCCTTTAGGCTCCTGTTCTGGTCTTAAAAATTTTGTTCTGTGTAGTTTCAGTGGAGAACACGATAGTTTTATCGTGGGAACCCTGGAACAAGATTTTTAACCAAGAAATTCAAAGAATAAATTTCTCCTATAAAGAGAAAGTGCCCTTTAGGCTCCTGTTCTGTTCTTAAAAATTTTGTTCTGAATAGTTTCAGTGGAGAACACGATAGTTTTATCGTGGGAATCCTGGAACAAGATTTTTAACCAAGAAATTCAAAAAATAAATTTTTCCTATAAAGAGTAAAGTGCCCTTTAGGCTCCTGTTCTGGTCTTAAAAATTTTGTTCTGAGTTGTTCTACGCGGTTAGAAATATGTTCTAGATCGACAGTTTTGCAAGTCATTTTGTTTACGAATAATTGGCTAAAAACTGTTATTTTTAAAATTTTTCTTTTTTCAATATCTCTTAAAGTTTTTAACCAATCAAACTAATACTTTGGAACAATGTTTGGAACAACTAGAACAATCTGTAGCAATAAAAAAATTTTCAATTTTCGAAAATAGGGGGGCCAGCAAAAAATAGTTTTTTTTATTTTCTGGATTTTCGGTTTGATTTAGGAATCTGTCCTTTTGGAACAATATTTGGAACAACTAGAACAATCTGTAGCGATAAAAAAAATTTCGATTTTTGAAAAAAGGAGGGCCAGCAAAAAAAATTGTTTTTTTTATTTTATTAAAAAACTGTTTGGAATTAAGAAATATTGTTTTGGAACAATGTAGTACAAATTCAGAACAACCTGGAACAACTTTCAAAAATATGAATTTCAAAGAAAGGGGGGCTAACTTCATACACTCGAGGAACGATGCAATTTCCCGGGGCGACTGTTGCCTCATTTAACAAAAAGGAGATGATAATTTGCGCTCGAGCGACGATGTCCGTTAATTTCTACGTGGTGAATGTCAGGTAATACTGCTTGTTTTTGATGTCTGATTGATCTTTATTCAGATTTTGAAATGTTCTCTTTTTTGTTAAATAAGGCAACAGTCGCCCCGGGAAATTGCATCGTTTCTCTTTGTTTGACGATTTGCGACGACGTAAGTTGACCAACGGATTTTTGTAATGCCGACCAACGGAAATGACAGCGTGGCTGGAATTGCGACTTTTTATTGTTTGACGATGGCGTAACTACACGTTTTTAATTTTTGTTCTGCGTCACTGAAGAAGGTCCAAACGAAGGACCGAAACGTATGTACGTATGCGTGTTTCGGAGTTTAAAATATAATTATATGATTTTCACCTTGTAATCGGCGCTTCGGCTCTCATTTGCCTGTATGTTTATTTGTTTGGTTATCTAAAAAAATTAAATATTTTACAATTAAAATATAAACTTGATTATACGTTTATGCAATTGAGTGCCTAATTGTTTACACATCTCTACAATTGACATAAGAACTGCAGCGAGAATATATATAAGCTTACTTAACAGATTGATATAATTTACATATAGATACTAGGTTTGTTTTTTACTGTAGGGTCAAAGTGGGGAAACAGTGGATCAAGTGTACACACAGTGAATTATTTGTTTTTAAGTAAAAGAAATAATCTGGTATTGCTGTTTTTTTTTATTTACAAAGCACATCCGAGTGTAGACCAGGGGCGTAACCTCGCTCTTCTCACAGAGGAGGGAACGAGGGGCTGGCCACTTCGGAAATCATTGTACCATTTAGTTCGAAATCGAATAAGAAATCGCAGGGAATCACTGGATCGCGGAGAATCACTGGAAATCAATGGAAGTCGAGTGATTTTTTTTTGCATTGAGGAATCATTGAGGAATCATGTGAAATCATAGGAAATCATTACGAAATCACATGAATTCGGAAATCGCTTGAAATCACAAATGTTTTCAAGCTATTATAATATGTATACCTCGATGTACTGAACTTTTTCAGTATCCACGAGCAACAATGAAAAAGGGGTGTCGAAGCACTAAGGGGTGTTTACTGCCTGATATTGATGGTATAATTAAAACGTTAGAAAATGCAAAAGAAAATGCGTTTTTGAAGATAAAATCTTTAGGCATTATAAATGTAGATATATCAGAATGTGAAAATATATCTAGTAAATTATTCGACAGCGAGCTCGACACCCAATGTAACAATGACGATGAGAGAGACGTAGGAGAAATAAATTTGGAAAAATCAGATTCACATACAGACGAAAGTTCAAAAGAAAGTGAACAAGAATTATTAGAGGATTTGACCATTCTTTCTAAAGTACAAGGTCGTCTAGAATTAAAAAGTTATAATAAATTCAAAATTCAACTTCATACACAGAGTCCATTTGTTGTCGTAAGGGATCAATTGAATAATGAATTGGTCGTACGAAAATCCTCCATCTGTTGGCTATTAAATAAAAATTCGTTTAACTTAAGTAGTGATCGGTTACAGAGGGTCCGAGATTCGGAATTGACAAAGAATAAAAAGAAAACTCAAATAAATGGCAATAAATATAATGAGAACGAGAATGAGAAGCAAGTTTTCTTAAAAAAATGCGAGGAAGTTAATATTGGTGATGGGTGTCTATTTAGAAAATGTAATAGTACTAAGTGCTTTGTTGGTATGATTTTGAGCTTTGCCTATTTAGAAGGAAAAACATTAAAGAGTCATGAGTATTCTAGTTCTTACGTAAAAATAGAAGGCAATACCAAAGAGATTGGTGTATTGTGTTATTGGTATGAATTAAAATCAAACAAAGAGCTGATACCTGTACCAATGGATGTACATGGTTATATAAATATTAAGCAGTATTATATGACAATGTCATCACCTATTATAACTGAAAATGTAAAAATTCATGAGAAGATCTATTCTAAAATAAAAAAATTATTCTGAGATCTGTTCAACTGTCTATTTAACTGTCTATAACTAGAGTCCTAAATAATCAGATAAGCGCAACCGGCGTTACAGTTTGCCTCCGCCATTTTTAATATCTACTTGGAGCGAAAGAGAGGGATATTTAGATAGAAAGAGAAGGAGAGATCAAGGCAGCCATTTTCAATACACGGTTGCGCTTCTCTATACATATAGGACTCTATCTATAAAATATTCCACACGTCATATTAGTCCGGGAGCCAGCGACCGTTCGGAGTTAGTCATTTCGCAAAAGCTGAAAATTTTTCCTAAGCTTTATTTAGTATCCGTAGTAAGTGAATGGACCTCCAGCTCGCGCACTTCCGGGGGGTGTAGCTGCGGCAGCCTCCCACACACGTAAAATAATAATACAAAAAAACTAATACCGCAAAAGCTGATACTTTGTTGACATGTTCATTATGTTGTAAACAAACGAAAAAACGTATCCAGCTGACTTTAGAGTGGGGGATTATGCCCCAGCTTTGATTTTTGAGAATTTTTGAAAATATTTCTAAGTCGGACGAGTATCAATGAGGGAAGGCAAAATCGGACTCTGGGAGACTGTTCCTACGGGTAGTACTCGACGAGAAACGTGTTTTGGAAGCACATATTTTTTACTGATTTTTGAGAATTTTTGAAAATATTTCTAAGTCGGACGAGTATCAATGAGGGAAGGCAAAATCGGTCTCTGGGAGACTGTTCCTACGGGTAGTACTCGACGAGAAATGCATAATGGACCTACAAATTTTGGAACATTTTTTGAAAATTTGTAGGTCCATTATGCATTTCTCGTCGAGTACTACCCGTAGGAACAGTCTCCCAGAGACCGATTTTGCCTTCCCTCATTGATACTCGTCCGACTTAGAAATATTTTCAAAAATTCTCAAAAATCAAAGCTAGGGCATAATCCCCCACTCTAAAGTCAGCTGGATACGTTTTTTCGTTTGTTTACAACATAAAGAACATGTCAACAAAGTATCAGCTTTTGCGGTATTAGTTTTTTTGTATTATTATTTTACGTGTGTGGGAGGCTGCCGCAGCTACACCCCCCGGAAGTGCGCGAGCTGGAGGTCCATTCACTTACTACGGATACTAAATAAAGCTTAGGAAAATTTTCAGCTTTTGCGAAATGACTAACTCCGAACGGTCGCTGGCTCCCGGACTATATATTTCTAACTCTTAAATTAACAATTATTGCAGGTCTTCCGGTGATAGCCGTTTATAAGCAAGGCAAGCCCTACTTGCAATAAAAACTAGCAAATAAAAAACAATAATTAATTAATTTTCTGTTTGTTGCAATCTAGAAATCATTGATTTTGCAATGTTGAATTCACTAGAATTCATTGAGAATTATGCGAATTCATAAGAAATCACAGGTAATCGTATAAATTTCGAAATCGCGGAAATCCCATAGGCAATCATTGGAAATCGATTGCTTTTGGAAATCATTGGTTCATTGAAATCGGGAGTGGCCAGCCCCTCGGGAGGGAACCAAGTTTTAAGAAAAGGGGGCTGGCATCGACGGCCAAGCAAGAAAAAAACATCCGTTGCCTTGCGCTAGCGTTCTTGGTATAACCAAATTAAAGCACAAAATATTTTTTTTGTATTATTAAATATATTGTTATTGCACTTATTATTATTATTATTTGTACCGTAATTTAAAATATGCATATATATATATATTTATGTACATATATTTACGGGATATCTCTTGTCAAAGACAACCTCCTCGTTGTACACGTTTTGTCGAGTTTACTTTAATGTGCTACACTTGCAAACTCGTCCACAACAGCGTCTAAATCAACGCGCTTTCTATCGATACTTAAAAACATTAGGGCCGGTATTCACAGTCGGATCTTATATTTAAGATCATCTTAAGTAATGTCCTAAGATGCTAATGAACCAATCACAGAGCCGTATTAGCATCTTAAGACATTACTTAAGATGGTCTTAAATATAAGATCCGACTAAGAATACCGGCTTAGATGACCCAAAATCTCTTCGGACATTGTGGAAATATAAAACAGGACAAATAGGTAATGGATAGTTTAATATAGGAAATAGGAAAATACATTTTGAGTGGGCAATTCAAATAACTGACATTGATGTACTAAAAATTACTAACTTTATGCGATTTATGATTTACGAAGTCGGTAACCCTTTGGATTTACTAACTTGCACATTTTCGCATTGAAACTGACAACTGACAAAAAGTGAGTTTGCGCGAAATCTCGACAGCTTACTGTAAGTACGTACAATAGTGCTATGAGAACGAAGGAATTAATTATTATATTTCAGTACTTTAAACCTACTTATTAGCGATAATTAATATATTTAGTTTAGTACCTTCCAGGTACTACGTGCACATTGTATACAACATAAAATCATTAATTCATTAAATTCGGTAGTAACTTATTGTTAGAGATATCGGATGGTATTTCTTTTAAGGCTTGCTCGAAGGCTTGCTTTGGTGACTGAGATATACAATGTCTCATAAAATCAATAACTTATTATAAAATTAAGTAATCTTCGACACAGAATAAATGGTGTACATATGTAAACAGGTATAGTATAGACAGATATAATATAGACGGATTATCAATGTAGATTGAATTAATGGCTACATATTTCTTATATATGTACGATATATTCCTAGATAATCGCTTTCTTTTTATCTGTGGATATGTAGCCAATTTAAAATAGATGGCTTATATGTATATATTCACAAATACAGAGACGTATACATATATACGTAGGTATATAAATATATACACGATAAATTCGCAAAATTGATACCAATTTCTTTTTAACAGATACGATAATCAGCAAATTCCATTTAAGTGTTAATTGCATCAATTTTGCTCGCGGATAATTCGATTTGCGTATCTCTTTCATTATTCTCAACCCCGTGCCATATAATTCATTCCGCAGCAAACAATTCCCGATATGAGATACTCTCGGCTTGATAAAGCGACGATATCGCGCCCGTGTTTTCTATAGTAACAGATTAAATCTCCGGCGCAAGTAAAGATTTCTCTTAACTTCAATTATACAACTTCAAATCACGCCGCTAATACCTGTTTTTCGAGCTGCAATACATTGCGCGCGATAACTTCTAACCAATTAATTTTATATCAATCTCTCACGCCAGAAGCTGACTCTTCTTTTCAACGAGATATTTCAGCAATACGCCGTTTGTAAACTCGCTAGTATTGCTCGCGAGTAAACCTTGGTTTATGTAAAGGATTGTATTGCAAACAGTATAATTTAATCTTTTTTCGATTTTCCCTGACCTACCTCGCTTCTCACGCAAGCCGTTATCTTTGTTTCTTTTTCTATTTATTTCTTACCTGTCTTACTGCAAATTGAAGCAGAATGGATAAGTTAATTCTCTCACGGAGAAAAAGTTGTTTTCCATTTTAGCGTCCAATAATAAAAGAAGCTTATTAACCTATCAGTAACATTGCTATGAAAAATCGTAGCTACAATGTATGAGATTGTGTAAGATATAATATTATACTCCAATTATAATCAATAAAATTTAATTATAAATATCAAAAATATCTTAATATTTTAAATATCTTATAATATAATTGTAAAAAAATTAGTTATTTTTTTAATTAAAAAATCGCATTTTTGCTAAAAACAGTATTACTTTTTTTGCTAAAATACGTGACATCCCACATTATCGCTGCTGAGAACAAATTTAAAAACTATGTCTCACTGGACTACACACTTCGTTAAGTTGCTACTTCTAAATTTATAGCTATTCTAAAATATTAAAAGGAATTGGATACAGCTAAAAAAAGCTCATTCTTTTTTTATTAAATTCTTTTAACATTTGTTTTTTTTATCGCCGTAAAAACAGTAAGTACTACAATAAATCAATGCGAAATGCGCGAATACAGCTTTTAAAATTAAATCCGAGCAAATTCGTCATTTCATATTCTATTTCTAATTGCGTCCAATTCGCGATTTTCTCAGAGAAAAGCGAGTCAGTTGCTTCATAATCAGACTTTCTTCGCCGTTACTCTCTTGCTTTTTCTCGTTGTATTCTCTTGCCCGCGCCTCTCTATTCCTGCGATGCGTCCCAACCCCACAGAACCCTGTCGTTCTGCTTCTGCGGCACTGCATAATACTACCGCGAGAGATTATTTTAATAGCGTCACAACTTTCCGACGAGCATCATGTTATCGGGCCTTTAATACTACGTTAAGTACTGCACTTCTCGCAGAATCGCTGGGGCGCTGAGGACGACTCGCAAAAAATCGCGTCGTTGCTGACGCGAAACCTACGTTAAGATTATTTCACGCTATCTCGTCTTGGCGTTTATCCGGGATGCACATTTTGTAATCTCCATTAGTTTCTTAACTTGGGAAATTCACTTTCTTTAGGTAATCATTAAGTCGCCGGTAATATTGTTTTTATGTTAAATCGAGTTATTTGTGCCAAAAGATATCTGTGTAAATTAAATTAAAATATTTATGTTACAGCTGCAATTCAAATGTAACATTATGGAAGAGATAAATAAATTGTTTCTGCAACCATTAATATTACATATATATGTATATGTATATAGATCCTTTCACTCCTCGTGGAGCATAGGGCCTCCAAGGAGGTTTCAGTAATCGCTTTAAATTCAGTTGTGCGGGTGATTAGCCCACAGCACCCTGGCATGGTGGATATTGCCATATAGTATTTGGATAATACATTAATATTACATACTTGACTTAAATAAATAAATAGCTACAAAATTTATAAGCACAGTTTTATATCGTTAAAAAGTAAAACCTGCATCGAATTTTTTTACATTTATTAATAAAGAATAATCGCATCACGACTATAAAAAATTTAATTATTAAATATAAACAAATATAGATAATTTAATTTAGATTTCTAAATTCTGAAAAATTTAATAGTTAAAGCAGAGGTAAGATTTAAGAGTTTAAAAAGAATTTAACCATATAATTTAAAAGCTTAAAAATCATGAAGCTAAGAACCTAAGACTTTATACTTTAATGTTTAAAATGTACCTATCGAATTTAATACATACTACATTACACTATAACCCCTTCATATATAATACACAAAACTGTCAAAATATACGATGACAGAAGCTCACGAAGTAAGCACAACGGTATTAGGCAACCTAATACCACTGTGTTCGCAATAAAATTATCTTTATTTTAATATATAGGTCAATTAAAGAATAAAGATGAGTGTAAATTGATACTACCAACTCACCTGTTTATACCTGGCAACCCGGTAATATGAAGCAGTAAAACATAGGCAACCTAACTTTTCCTTTCTACTTATGCTTTATACTTTCGATTGGTACTGAATTTTTTGAGAATATAAATAAGTGTAGAAATAAAAAAAAATTATTTAAATTATTTTTAATTAAGGGTAGCCTGCACCTGATTTAATTAGGCAACCCATCTGCGATTTGTTTGTTTATTTATTATGTTTGATAAAAAATACCTTTTATTAGAAAAACAGATGGGTGAAGGTCAATTTAGGTCGGGATCTTGTACTATAACGTGCTTCGATCGAGACATACGAAGAAGATATAGCTGAAATAAGATCATTTTCGAGACCATCGGTTCTTTCGCAGACGGCAAAGAACTTTGGTCTAAGAACTTTATGCGTATAGTGCATTGCGAATCATAAGTTATAAATTGTGTGTAGTCTGGCGCAAGTTGTAGGAGCACAAACAAATTTAAGAGTTAATATATTCTTATTAAATCCTGCTTAATGTAGACGTTTTAAAACAAAATTGTTTATCGATATATTATTACTGATTTCAATATCTGGCGCAAGAGAGGTGTTTCTTACATTAAACCCGTTGTACCGACTGGAAATATAACGGCCCTCATATGGTGCATGCGGAAATAATCGGAGTTCTTATCGTGGCCTACGTACATAACACTGATAAACATAGTTGCAAGTATACCACTAAAAATCAATTTAGGGATTACTGTTTTCAATAACAATACACTGATTGTACCTTAGGGAGATTAGATAATGGTTTTCAGTACCTACTTGATAAGACATTGTATAGTAGATGCATACACACTCTTTATAGTAGCGCGCTTCGATCGAGACGTACGAAGAAGTTATATAGCTAAAATAAGATCATCTTCGAGACAGTCGGTCCTCTCGCAAATATCTAAGAACTTTATACGAATAGTGAAATGTATGTGTGTATCATAAGTTGTGGATCGCGTATCTGACGAAAGTTTTAGGAACACAGAAGAAATTTAATTTAACTCATTATTGCCATCAAATCTTGCTTAACGTTAACGTTTTATAAGAGAATTGTTTATCGTTTTATTTCAGATTAACGATGGTGCTCGCGGAATTAATCGGAGTTTTCGTCGTTGTCCTGAGCATTTACATTTATTATAAACTTGTGATATTTAATTTCTGGCGCAAGAGAGGTGTTTTTTTTATCGAACCCGTCGTACCAACTGGAAATATAACAGCCCTCATAACTGGAAAAAAGCAAGTAGGCAAGTATCTCTATATTAATATGAACAGTATATGTATATTTACTTTCTTATATTTAAAATATAAAATAATGCATTTAACATGGCAAAAGTAATAGCAAAATATGGATAGAACTTGAAAGCATTGAATGTTTAAATGTCAATAAATGCAATCATAATTGTATAAATTCAGCGTTTATAATGGATAATTCAATATTATATAAATCTAAAATTTAAAAAATAAATAAATTTATGTTTCTTAAATACCAGGCCAGGTTTGCTGCACTAATGTATTTTGTAATCCGTGTAAAATTTTGTTGTTGGGAGAATCCATAGATTAATTTCATATCGTTTGTTTTTTTATTTTTTATTTTTTATTATTATTAGGAGTCCGGTAGAACGTATGCTGAGAGCATGCATAGAAATTATGTGTTTATAACATAAAAAATAGAACAGTATTACTTTTAATAACTTTCCATCCTGTAAAGATAAATAAATATTAAGGTAAATTAGGATTATATACGCATAAAATTTTATTTAATCACTTATACATTTTATTTATTGTTTTTTAATTGCTACAAATTTATTTTTGTTTTTAGAAAATTAATTGTTTATTTTATACAATATAATTGGCCATGAGAGTCAAACGCGGTACTTGGTGCGTATTTTTAATCATAACTGATTAAATTTCGAGATACAAGATCCGAAATTCCGTAAGTTTCCAACATATTAATTGCGCGCCGATTATTTGTCGGACTTTAAACACAGCTATCATTGGAACATTAAAAAATTCCCTGTCCCTTCCCTAATTAAATTGATATCGATTTAATATTAAAATCACTGTAAAATAATTTATTGCGAAAAATATTACCCCAGCCAGGGTTCGAACCTGGAATCTCCCGCATTCCGTTCGGGCGTCTTAACCAATTTGACTACCGGGGCATGTGGTAATATTTATCACAATAACCGGATAATAATAATTTGAACGTTTAGTAAAGTTTTACAATTAGGGCCCCAACGAGAAATCAATCGCCACTTAAATATGTTGTAGGGGAGGTCTTTCTGAGTAATTCTACGCAAGAAAAAAGTGGGGGACGGCATTGGTTTAGAAGATATAGCAAATTGAAATTTCAGAATTTTAATGCTTTTTATTAGATATTATAAAGTAACACCACGCCGATGACTTTAATCTTGACATATATTACAGAGATCATTTTCCTGAGTAACCTTTGAAAGGTTCTAGCAAGGAATCGTTGTTTATTAAAAAGTTATTAACACAAAAGTTTAAAAATTATAACAGTTATTTTGAGTATTATGAGATACATATATAAGAGACTAATATACCAAAGTACATGTGTGGACAGAGGAGCGCGTTCCACACAAGTCGGGGGTTGCGGGAAGTCGCCCCCCCCCTCCCCACCTGCGCCCTCCCACCCAACCCTGTATAGGGTGGACCTCGCTTCAACTTACAAAGCGCACACTTATAAAGCGCGTCACTAACCTATAGGTTATTGGCGCGCTTTACAAGTATGTGCTTTGTATGTGCTTCAACTTACAAAGCGCATACTTATAAAGCGCGTCACTAACCTATAGGTTTATAATATCTAATAAAAAGCATTAAAATTCTGAAATTTTAATTTGCTATATTTTCTAAACCAATGCCATCCCTAATTATTTGTTAAATAATTTGTTAAAGCAGAGAATAGTTGATATATGAAAAGTACATATTTATATATAAACTATTTATCGTACATATAAATATGTACGATGAATAAGTACATATAAACATGTACTTTTCATATACCAACTATTCTCTGCTTTAACAAATTATTTGTTAAATATTATTAACAAGACTTCTATAATATATGTTAAGATCAAAGTCATCGGCGTGGTGTTACTTTATAATATCTAATAAGAAGCATTAAAATTGTGAAATTTTAATTTGCTATATCTTCTAAACCAATGCCGTCCCCCACTTTTTTCTTGCGTAGAATTACTCAGAAAGATCTCCCCTACAACATATTTAAGTGGCGATTGATTTCTCGTTGAGGCCCTAATTGTAAAACTTTACCGAACGTTTTTCTAAGGCGACGTGAATAAACAATAAATCCTTAAGGACTCTCGAAAATTCAAATACAATATAATTTGAATTTTCGAGAGTTCTTAAGGATTTATTGTTTATTCACGTCGCGGTCGCCTGAGAAAGACGTTCAAATTATTATTATCCGGTTATTGCGATAAATATTAACACATGCACCGGTAGTCGAATTGGTTAAGACGCCCGAACGGAATGCGGGAGATTCCAGGTTCGAACCCTGGCTAGGGTAATATTTTTCGCAATAAGTTCTTTTACAGTGATTTTAATATTAAATCGATATCGATTTAATTAGGGAAGGGACAGGGAATTTTTTAATGTTCCAATGATAGCTGTGTTTAAAGTCCGACAAATAATCGTCGCGCAGTTAATATGTTGGAAACTTACGGAATTTCGGATCTTGAATCTCGAAATTTAATCAGTTATGATTAAAAGTACGCACCAAGTACCGCGTTTGACTCTCATGGCCAATTATAATGTATTTGAATTTTCGAGAGTCCTTAAGGATTTATTGTTTATTTTATTTCTACTTGTATGGAAAATCGCAAAATTAATTAAACAGTAAATTTAATACGTCAACAGGAGTGCTATTCCATGATGCCTACATAAAACATAAGGATCATCGCGCGTTTGGAATGTATTTATTTTTCAAACCAAACTTGGTAATTGCTGATCTCGATCTCATTCGGACGGTGTTGACAAAGGAATTCACAAGTTTCCATGACCGTGGAATACTTTACAACAAAGATATTGACCCATTGTCCGACCATTTATTTTTAATGCCTGGAAAGCGATGGCGAAATATGCGCATCAAGATGACACCCACTTTTACTTCAGGAAAAATAAAACAAATGTTTTCGATCATGAAGGAATCCGGCGAAGGACTCGCAAAGTATTTGGAGAGAAAAGCACAGATGAGAAATTCCGTTGAGATGAAAGATATGTTTGCAAGGTATATTGTTTTTAAAATTCTGTTATTTAAACAGTTTCTCGAACAACAAAAAATAGAAATTAATTTAAAGGTAAAAATTGTTATTTATAGTTATAAGTAATTGTTAACTAGAACTAGGATAAACAGTATATCCTTTTTATTAAAAAATGTTTTTATTTATTTGGCATATACAGGGTGATTTATAAATACATGTAAATACTTTGTGGGTGTAATATATTTAACTAGTACGATGTTATTTGATTATAAAGTTACATTTCCTGTTGGTACCATGGGTTCGATGTAAATACGCCCCTCTTGCGCCAGAAAAAATATCACGTATTTATATTAAATTTATTATAAATACGTGATATTTAAAATAAATAATAGACATGTTATTTACTAAATGCACCAGATTTTAACAAATAAATATTGCGGGTACATAAGTATACGTGTGCATATAGCTGCGCGTCCGCTCGAAATAATTCGCTTTTTTAGCCGGTTACCCATTCAAGTAGTAACCGCGCCCGACGTTGCTTGATTTTTTGATCGAAAGGGCTAGCGGTTGATCCTCTGGCTCTGATGTTTCCTTTTTGCTAATACTCGTATATAACATATCTTTATAGTGTTAAAAAATCTTGTAATGATCTTAACTAGCCAATATTAAAAACAACAAAACAACAATTAATATACAATTAATATTAATATAAGATTTGTATATCGACATAATATATATAAAAATAATTAATTTAAACCGACTTTACTAGCAGTATTTTAACATCTTTCCGATTTGAAAATTGAAAAACCGCGAGCCAACTTGGTTTGTCGGATTCACACAGCACTTCTTAGATCAATCGTTGAGACGTTAATTCCGACCATGGGTTTTGACCTCGAGTTTTTTCTACATAATTTATAAATTTTTTTAGAAAGTATGACGTATAAACATCTCGAAAGCTTTTTTACACATGGACCCGAACCGAAAAGATATTTTGGTTCGGTTTCGGTTACGGTTTAATGAAACGACAAATAACTGTTCCGGTTTCAGTTTCGGTTTTTTGACCAGAGAAGAAAACCGAAACCGTAAAAATTACGGTTTTCTTCGGTTCTTTTTCCGGTTCTTAATCTATACAGGGTGTTTCCAGACATTTGCGACAAACTTAAAGGGGTGCTAGATCTTGGTAAATTGAATAACTTGTGTTAAGTTAAGCAACCCGTACCCGGCGACGCCTCTTTAAGGACGTTCACCGGTTATAATCGTTGCTAAAATTTTTTACTCTAAATCGATGTAAAAACATCCGACTATTTACGGTTACAGGCTGAAAACCTGGATAGTTCTGTCCCTCACACACAGAACAAAAGACTATTTTGTTATTTTTCTCCTCCAGTCGCTTCTTTACGTCAAATAATTGTAAAAATCAAGGTATATTTATTATTGTATTTCTAAATCTAAATGGTCAATAATTTCGGGTTTTTTTTTACTACTATTCCTAAAGTGTCCTTCTACTATATAGGTATCCGTTTTTCATCACTTTCTTAAAATTCGTTTTAATCATTAAAATTCAAAAAACGAGATTTCCGTATGCTTTGTGTATCCAATACATAGAAAAAAAATTTACGTGTGGCCTCCACGCGTGGCAGAAGTGAAACTTCTTAGCTGTGAGGAATAGGATAGTATCTCGTTTATAGTATCTGAATTAATGCCTGTGTAATTCAGAAATCAAATTTTAATTATAAATTAAAGCCGATGCAATTCACAAATAAAAATTGATTTGTGAATTAAAGCCTACGTAATTCAAATAAAATTTTTATTATTTAAAGCCGATGCAATTCACAAATAAAAATTAATTTGTGAATTAAAGCCTGTATAACCTAGTTTGCGGGAGGTTCCAGGTTCGAACCCTGGCTGGGGTGATATTTTTCGCAATAATTTCTTTAACATCAATAGTTGAATCCAATCGATTTAATTAAAGGAAGGGAGAGAATTTTCACTATTTTATCAGGAGCTGTGTTTTTAAGTCTGACAAATCTAGTCGGCGCACAGTTTTTAAGAGTTGAAAATAAATAATATGTGTATTTACACAAGAAATAATATTAGGCTGTTAAGATCCGAGTTTTTGGCCGTTATGGCGATTATTCTAATTTAATAAACAAAATAAAATTAAAAAACACGATTTTTTAAATTCTAATCTAGTCATACAGAAATCAAACAGCCTTCAACAAGGCTAAGAACTACCTGGAACGACCCTATATAGAGCCTTATGGAGGCGTCGCCGGACACGAATTACTTAACAAAAATTGTTCAATTTACCAAAATCTTGCACCCCTTTAAGTTTGTCGCAAATGTCCGGAAACACCTTGTACGGATTAAAAACCGGGAAAAAAACCGTAAACCGTAAATAATTATATTGGTTCGGTTATGATTTCGGCATTACAAACTTTATAGAATTTCGTACGGTTTACGGTTTCGGTCCAACTAAAAAAAAAGTTATGGAACGGTTTTCGGTTTCGATTCCGGTTCGGTCCGGGTTCCTGCTTTTACATAATTAATTATTATTAAGACCCTCCTTGAATCTTCCGATTCTCTGATTGCTATTTTTTTTAAATTAATCTTTCTTTATGTAAGTTAATTCTTATGTGATTTTTTATTTATAGTAGATTTGTAAAATACGACAGAATTTGCAAAAAATTATTAAAAATTATTTGCTAATTTTATCAATAGATATTCAACGGACGTGATCATGTCAACGGTTTTTGGTATCAAAGCTAACTCTATTGAAGAACCGAATAACGAATATCGAATGCAGGGAAGAAAAGTTGTAGAGGGCAATCCAATTTGGGCCATCCTGTTTATGTTCGCGTCGAAAATTGTGGAACTCTTTTCCATACCTCTCACGAACCGACATGTTACCAGGTTCTATATGAATATGTTTCGAGAGATTGTGAAATACAGACAAGCTCATAACATCGTCAGACATGACTTCATGAATCTGCTAATGCAACTTATGGAGAGGGGCTATGTTGATCCTGACGATGACAAGAAGGCAACCACTGAATCATGTTAATACATATTTATATATATTATATGTGTATATTAATACTTTTGCTATATCTTCAAAAAATCCTACATTTATTGTCTCACGTTGCAGAGATTTGTATATTAAGTTTTTTTTTAAAAGAGATTATTAAGAAAAACTATATTATTTTATTTACTTGCAGCAACTGTAAATAAACTTACCCTGGCGGAAGCTACTGCGCAAAGTTTTGTTTTCTTCGTAGCTGGCTTCGAAGCCTCTTCGACGACAGCAACATTCGCTCTGTACGAATTAGCACAAGATCATGATATACAAGACAATGTTTGCAAGGAAATCGACGAGATGTTGGCAAAACATGGTGGTCTCACTTACGACGCTTTGAACGAAATGACATATCTTAACAAAGTAGTAAATGGCAAGTATCGTCGCATTCATAATTATTCAAAAGCGCAATTTTTGACAAAGAAGAATGATTATATTACACGGAAATATCTTATTATTTATATGTACGTTTAAATACATGACTTGCATTTTTAAAACGATGTGTTCATATTTTTGTTCTACACATTCCAGAGGCTATGAGGAAATATCCACCCCTTCCAATATTGAATCGCATCTGCACTAAGGAAATCAACTTACCGACGACAAACATTCACTTGCCAAAGGGGACTTTAATCACTATACCGGTGCTTGGGCTGCATCGAGATCCATCGATATACCCGGACCCGGATAAATTTGATCCCGAACGATTTAGCGCAGACGAGATAGCAAAAAGGCATCCATATGCTTATTTGCCATTCGGGGAAGGTCCACGAACCTGCATTGGTAAGAATATAAATTGATCCACATAGTATATCTAATCTTTATATTAAAGATTACCTATTGTTAGAAACTGTTTGTGTGTGTGTCTATATTTCTTATGATATTTGCATTTACATTAACAATGGACATTTTAATACTTGCATTTCACATTTTTTATTAAAAAAATTTATTTTTTTTTGTAACAAATTTATTTTTTGTTAGTAAAATATGATAATAATAGCAATATCTAATAATAATTGTAACTAATAAAAAGTATTTTTAATGTTTTTGTTTAACTTTAATTTAATTACAATTCATGAACGTAATTAATTTTTAGCTGCGCGATTTGGCAACGTACAAACGAAAGTTGGACTCGTGAGTCTGTTGTCGAAATACAAATTCAAACTTCATTCCCGAACTCCGGTCCCGTTTATTTTCAATGGAAGATCTGCGACTCTCTCACCGAAAGGCGGTGTATATTTTATTATTGAACCACGATAAAATAATCGTGCTGTTGCATTAAATATTTGTAGTCTTGACTTATTCGAATAATTACATGCAATTTGCAATAAGCAATAAATATAGGTATGTATAAAATTATATATAAAATATATCTAGATATGTACGTTTTATTTCTTTTGTACAATCTCGTGCATACAGGGAAAATAATAACAAGAAAGAAATATAATTAAGAGAATATTTTTTTAAGTTTTTATGCTGCGAAATGTTTTGTGCAATGAAAACTATATGAAAAAATTAACCTATAAACTATTAACTATTAAATAAATCTAATAAACGATATTATTCAATGATATATTAAATAATGTTACTAAATGTTAACATATCTTTATAAGTTAACTTAAAATAACAATATAAACACAACTATATGTTTATTTTATTTGTATGTATAATAACTCTATTTCTAGTCAAGATAGCGATAACTGCGAGAAGAGCAACAATAATAAGCTAATCATATTTGCCATTCTTATACGTTTACTTAATAACAAAGTAAATCTAGTATAACAAGTAAAACAATCGATAGATAGATACGTCCAAATAACACATAGACTCGGTTTGCTGTGTCGCGAATAGTGATAGATTTATGTCACATTGATATAGGACACCTGCCTAAAAATGTTAAGGCTGCCTACACTAACAAGGAAACCCACGGAAGTATCCCCCTCCAATTTTGGTGAGCTTTTAATATGTTGTTTTCTATACAAAAATAAGGGATACGTATTTTTTTATACGCATGCCTGTACGCATGTTTGGGAGGGTGAAACACCCCTTTGAAGTAAATCGGATTTTCCTTTTTGAGACATTTGGCATTATAATCCGAAATTATAATAAATTTTATTAACAAAAGTTGAATGATTTGAAGAGTAAGTACTTTAAAACCATGAAAAAAAAATTTTTAAATAAAAGTTATTAACAACAAAAATTATTAATTTTTATAACATAAACGATCACCTGAGGTGATTTCTACACATTAGCAAGTTTTAATAGTATGAATATATAGGGCAAATATATTATGGAACTTTTCAGAATAGATTCCAATCGGAATTAGTTCGCTTTCTCTAGGAAACACAATAGAAATCTAGGAAATAACTAAAAAATTCCGATCGAAATCCATTCCGAAAAGTTTCATAATAGATACGTACCTATACTCAGGTCTTAATTTTTTCCTATTATGCGGGTTGAGTCTCGGAACCTTCGAATGAAAGGCAGGTAACGATTCTCGATTAAAAAGAATTACTATAACGTGAGTTTTATTTTTCCAACACTGGGGTGTAAAATTTACCCCAAAAGTCACAGCATATAAAACTGTTTAGAATGGATTTCGAAATTACTCCGTTTTCCCTAGAAAACACAAAAGGAATCTAGGAAACTACTAAGCAATTCCGACCGGAATCACAATCTTCTATAGTCTGTGATTGGAATCCATTCCGAAAAGTTCCAGAAGGGTGCCGATATCCAAGTCAATTTGGTATGTAATTTATAAATTATATAGTTATCTACAACCATTTATGCCGAGATATACGAACAATGTATTTCGCAAGCATCTTCGTTAACTAAATTCAAATTAAATGTTTTTACTTCGACCTGTGGTACCGTTAAAAGTCGGGCACTTTGAGAACACACATGTTATTAAACACGTGTTCAATAAGCTGTATTGTAAAGCCGTGTCTAAACCGGAGGATAATCCTACTTATTTGTGGCTCATCTCACAGATTAATAGATATCTATTAATCTGTGCTCATCCGACAATCATCTACACTGCACAATTTTAATTGTTTCAATCTTACAAAAATTGAAAGCTAAGTTTAGTATGATTTTTACCCGTCTACACTACTCACTAGGATGAGCCACAAGTAGGATCATCCCCCAGTCTAAACACGGCTTAAGAGAGAAAAAATATTGTTAAGAGGGGAAAAATGGAAAAATAAAATTGGTAAACATATCGCGATCTCACTCAAGACCGATATATATTGCTTTCACAGTAAAACAGTATCGTCATTCCCGTAGTACACGTGGCTGTCACGAGATCGACGACTGACAATAAGCACACGAACACACGCAGACACATCCCGAAGGATCAAAAATCGAAACTCGACCTCTCGGTCGATCGACAGTTTGTAACTGCTTTGCGATCGATTAGAAAAGTGCCCGATTTGAAACGTGGAGGGTCTCGTGTTATCTCTCGCGCCGTTTTTTTTGTTTTCAGGATTCTAATATCGCCGTAGTGCAGCTTTTTTGATATTTACGAAAATGAGCAAAAATTCGAAAGCCGCGAAACTCACGGTCGTAAAATCTGCCAAAGGATTGAAGGAGACTACACGCGAATCGAAGGAACATTGCTCGAAGAAGAAGAAGCAAGCTCGGAGCGAGAAACCGATGGAATATATGAAGAAGGCGGCGAAGAGAGTAGCAGAAGAGCATAAGATGGAAACTTCGCGAAGTATCAAGATCACGCCTCAATTCTCTACCTCCAACATACCTGAAAACTCTGAAGATATAGAAATACCCCAAATAACCGAGATATTGTCCAAATTCTTTACCTCCAACAAACATAAAAAACCTGAAGCAATGGAAATATGCCAAATACCCAAGACTACATCCGAAAAATCTACCTCCATCGAACTTGAGCACCCTGAAGTACCAAAAGTTCCAGAAGAATACCAAATGCCCAAGGCTACACCCGAAATATCCACCTCCATCAAACTTAAGACTCCTGAAATATTAAAAGTTCCAAAAGCATGCCAAGTGCTCAAGGTTTATACACCCGAAATGTTCACCTTTACCAAACTTGATGCTCCTGAAGTACCAAAAGTTTCAGAAGAATGCCAAATCTCCACATCCATGTCCAGAATCTTCACGCCCAACATATCAGTACAGGATGAATTTCCAAAAATATTACAAATGCCCTTGACTACATCCACCTCCACTAAATCTGAGATTTCTAAAGTTCTAGAAATAGACCAAGTAGCCAAGATTATATCCGAGACCTCCATTTCTGACAAAACCGCGAATCCTGAAGTTCTAGAAGTACGCCGAAATAGCAGTACTGCATCTCAAATCCCTGTGCCCATCAAATTTGATGATCTTGAAGTTGTAGAAGCACGTCAAACGCACAACGCCACGTCTAAAATGTTCACCTCTTCTAACTCTGAAAATGACAATTCAGAAATTTTTACTAAAAAGCTTGAAGAAAGCTCTTCTGAGAAAAAGGAATCACCTGACAGTGCAAGCAAGAGCAAAATGACGTTCATAATGGATGAAATAAGTGTAAGTTTTTCTTTTTAAGCTAAGCTGTAGATGTGATTAAATGAATAAATTGGGACAAATAACGAAAAAATAAATAAAAATTTAAATTAGTTAAATTTCAATAATTTATATGTAAAAATATGATTCGTGAATATTGACTTGTTAAAAATCTAAATTCCTAAAATATAAATTTACATTTAAAAAATTATCTCTGGAGCTAAATAAATTCAGAGAACTAAATTCCATGAAATTAAACTTTTTCGAAATTTTTTAGTATTTTGAGCGGTCAAACTTTGCGATAAAATTTTGCATAATCTTGAAGTTCTTTTGAGGAAATAAAATCACTATAAATTATTGTGAATTTAACCTTTATAGGATACATTCCACTTGGCGCTCGTAACGCCAAGAATCATTTTATCCTTGTTGTTTGTAAAATGTTAAACAAAAACGAATAACGTTCACGAGCGCTGCCAAGTGAAACGCACCCACAGGTTGGCTGTGTTCCAAAATTCACTGCTAGCGCTGAAAATCTATAGTCCATATAACGTATGCTATAGACTTTCAGCGTTGGCAATAAATTTTGGATTACAGCCATTGTTGAAACTAATTTTACGCTAAAGCCAAGTTGAGTCACGTGTGCTACGTACAATACCTACAATGCAGTATTTTAAGGATAAACTTATCAAGATATTTACCATTTAAAAAAATTTAAGTTTTGAAAATAAACTGCATTACACGTTATAGAAATAAAGTCAAGAAAAATTGAGGATAAAAAATAATTTCTTTTTTAAATAGAAGTGAATTTTGTGATGGGTCCAAAATGACCCATAAAGATTAAGGTCTTGGACTACCCCTGAGGCCTAAAAATTATACCTAACTTTGGCAATTTATTTAAGGAAAATAATTTACTGAGTCGAAAACTTTTCTTGTAAGGGCTTTATTACATGAACCTTAAAGTGTAAAAAAATATTTCAAAATTTTTTTATTTTACAAAATAGCGGTGCCTTGGTCGCATCTCCAATTTTCTTTTTTAGATAGACGTTCCCGCGGTGTAAATAACTATAACATAAAATCTGCCACACGGTTTGACCTAGGACAAAATACAAAATATTTTCATTATCTACATGCGAAAAACTAGAGAAGAACGTAGGATTTAAAACAAATATTACTTTTTGCAAAAATAGTAAACATTTAAAAAAAATTGTCATTTTTTCTTAATTTTTGTGTAAAAATGTTAGATGCAAAAAAGTTTTTAAGATATTGCAAAAATCCTATGTACTTTTCTAGTTTTTGGCGTGTAGATAATAAAAAATTTTTGTATTTTGTCAAACCGTGTGGCAAATTTCACCGCGGAAGTGTCTATTAGAAGCTCGGCGATGCGGCCAAGGCACTGCCATTTTGTAAAATGCAATATTTTTTTTAAATATCTTTTTACACCTTAAGGTTTATGTAATAAACCCTTTATAAAAAGTTTTTGATTAAATAAATTATTTTTCTTATAAAAATTACCAAAGTTAGGTATTATTTTAATGGCCTCATAATCAGAGGTGGTTTAAGGCCTTAAGTGATCAGCTAATAATGGCTAATGTTATTACTGTATATAGCTATTCGTCCATATAATTTTGTGTAACATTTTTATCCATATATATTCTGACAAACTTCAATCTTTCTTCCGAGGATAAAAATTAAATTTTTTAAACAAATTTTATTTACAAATTAAATTAAAGTATGGTAAAAGTTAATTAAGATTTTGAATGTTTAACGAAGAGAAATGTCATTCAAGAAAGGATTAGAAATAAAACGTGGCCGCCCTTATCAATACTTAATTTCAAAGAACCTTATTTGGTCCTGGCAACGCATCATATGGTGCCTTCACTTCCGATGGAGCTCTTCGAGGTGCTTGCAGAAATGATCGAATTTGTCGCGAAAAAGCCGGTTGTTATAATGCACGAGAGCAGAAAAAACCGGCCCATCGCTGGGAAACTCATTGACATAGGTACGTCTTAGAGCTCGTTCGCGGAGCGCGCAATTAGCGCTCTTGCGTCATTCTATCCTTGTTTTACTTTACATCGAATGAGCGATAGAATGAATGATAGCATAACGCAATAGCGCTAATAGCGCGCTCAGCGAGCACACTCTAAATCAAATACTTACTCGAGAAGGATTTTACTATTCTAGAATATAAACAAACAATAAATTTTATAAAGACAGCTCAAGATCAATTTGATGTTATTTTCTTTCAAAATCTGTTTTTTTATATTCTTAATTAAATCAATATTAAAATATCCTTAAACGCCTTCGCGTTTGTTTCGTTATAATAATCTCTTATTTCGAGGCAGATGAAAAGTTTGAAAACTGCCGTTGTTTGACACTCACGGAGATTATACAGTACCCTACATCATTTTGTTAGCAAATATACAATAGTACTAAAAAAGATAAAAATATTATTTTTTAATTAATTAATTTTTGCAGTTGTCCTGCATGCGTCCGAAACCTGGAAGGACGGTGTGCTCTTACCCGCAAGTTTCGTTTTCGATCATCCTCTAAATAAGACCAACTCAGCCAGTTTGTACGTCGATATAATTGTCGCGAAGAATTCGCACATTAAAGTAAATAAATTTAGCATACTTAATTTCTTTTGTTCCTTCTAATCTATAATTAATGTATTTAATATATATATATAATTATATATTTATATTAATTTGCATGTAACAACAATAATAATATTAGATCCAAGTTCTCTCAAACATAATTTTTACATAATTGGCAATCATCTATTAACTGCAGAGTGTCATGGATTTGCATAGTGGAGAATACAGGTGTGCCATTCCGAATAAACATCCGAATGGACAGTACCAATTCATCGCCTCCGCATCGCTTTATCGTCAGATCCGCTCGAAAGGCAAAAGACCGGTTTACCTGATACATTCTAACAATATGTTCGGTCAGTTTAAATATTTATTTATATATAAATATTAATTACACATCTATTAGTTGCATGTCTGTTTTTATTAATATTTTTATTGTGGCTGCGTCAGATATATAATATAAAAAAAAATGCTAAATTAAAGAAATTACAATAGTAATAGAAATATTGGGCAGCGAAAATGTTAAATAATGTAGCTTTACCTTGGATTTTCTCGATGAGTCTAAATAATTTTATATAGTAAATACAAAGTTTTTTATCTTTTCAATTACTTTTTCAATTATTAGGTGTTAGCACGGAGTTCGATGTATTGGAAATGGTCCTAAACAATCAGGTGGAAGTGGGAGTTCTGCCATCACCGGTGATTAGGTGCCGAAAGCACGGCCTGATTGACATGAAATCTCTTCGTATCCTTGACAGTTACGGACCTTTGCCGCCCTACCGCATCATGGTAAAAAAACCGCTAGGTATATATTCTTATAGCCACACGTTAGAATAGCTATTCTTAAAGTTTAATGCTAAAAGGATTTCGTGGAGTGATTACTTGCTTTCACAGATAGTAAAAAAATAATACAGAAATGGTAATTTATTTAAAAAAAAACAAAACTTCGAGAATTGAAATAAATATTTTAAATCTCTCAACGAAATAAAGATACTATAAGCGCGCGCTGTAAGATAAAAATAAAAGATTCTTTTAATTTAAAATCGGAAAGAATGAATCAAAGAGGAAAATGTCAACAAAATAAATTCTGCTTTTAATTTTTCTTTATTTTATTTATTTTTGTTAATATACTTTTTTTGCATTTTATTCAGCGGATAAACTGAACGAACAGCTCGCAACCTTTCTGCTAGACGTAAGTAAGCACGTTGATTTGGTGGAGAGACTGTTACCTTATGGCGTCACTGGTTTTGCCGAGAACTCGATGGATAACTACAATTACGTAAACAAGTGGAGCCATGCTGACATGCCTTAGTCATCATCATCATCATCATCATCATCATTGTCACCATCATCATCAGTCCAAAGACATCAAGACGCGTACCCGTGTTTCCTATCTTTGTTAACCTATAACGCATATTCCTGGATGTAGAGTATCCTACGTCTTTGACTTGTGAACAATAATCTAATCTGGGTCTACGTTTTGTAACCGTACAATGCCGTGCTCCATATTTACTTTTACAAAAGCTTCTTTGGGGGTTTTTAGGTTTACCTTCGCGTTGCTACTTAAATTTTTTTACTTTTATTCTTTGTTTCTGTTTTTTAGCATTTTATACATATATACATGTTTTTTTTTCTCAATTACATAATTCTTTATTAAACCTAAATAAATAAAATTTGTAATTATCCTCAATCTATATAATTCGTTTAAAAAAATTCTCTCTTTCCCACTTATTCATTCTCTCTCTCGCTTGATTTTTCTCGTTTTCCGCGACGACACATGCATTGCGACTTGCAACTTATTCAAAATTGATTTGCATATACTTACACATAGCGCACAAATTAATTATAATCAAAATTCGCTTTGTAAATTGTACAATTCAATTAGAAGAACACACAGTATTAATAGATAAGAATAACAATTCGATGAGACTTGAATTCCGATAGGCACCTGGTCTTCTCTTCTTTCGCACTCTTCGAGTAATTATGTTTGCAAGCAGAATTTAGAATCGTTCCGATTTGTTACTTAAAGTTAGGATTTCTTATTAATCTCAGGCCCGTATTTATAGTCGTTACTCAAATCTCGTCTCAAGATCGTATCAAATGAGACATTCAAAATTGCATTTTATATCTCGAGACGCGGACGGTTCAATAGTTATCTTGATAAGAGATTGACTGAAACTGTATTTATAATTATTATGTTAATATTAAACTCAATATCTTTTCAAGTCACCTATAAACCGCACTTGAGTGATATCTACACGATTTTCCCTGACTCAATATTTAATTGATACGATATTTTTTCTAAGAAATGACTATTAAACTGTCAGAATAACCATATAATAAAACATATAATAAAATTATATTTTTGAAAAAGCTTTTTTGGGCAGTAATTATGAACGCCATCCGTGTCCGCCCATGCGCTCGATTCTTCACGCAACACGTTGTGCTTGCATCTTTCCATAATCGAAGACGACGATGATAAATACATTTGAAAAATATTCTATATAATTATGGAAGTTTTTATTGATCAAAGCTAGAAAATTATTTTATAACAGCTGAATATGTAGTAAGTATCATAGTATAAGATACGAAAATCAAACATAAATAATCCAAAGTAAACGCGGAAAATGTTACACAAACGGCAAAATTAATTTACTACAATATATTTTCAATTTAAGACACCACAAGATGAATTATACAGTCGCGTAGCTTTACGGAATACATGCTGCACTTATTTATTACATTTATTGTTCCGTGTAGAAATGGAATTTAGTACCTTATAATGTCACAAATTAACTGTCATTTTTTTACGTCTTGCTGTTTTAATTTTGAAGCTTGCGCGAGAGACTATAAGTAGCTAGACAATTGAAAGTCAAAAATTAATAATAATAGAATGATAATGATAATAGATAATCGTAAATTTTCACTTATTTTTAAACTTGATTAGGTTCGAATTAAAAACTTGATGTAAGATTGCATCCGAAGACAAAGCTCCGATTTTTCTCGTATTATACGAGCCAGGATAATCGCGAAAAATTCCCGGAAGAAATCGGGTGATATACAATATTATTAGATCGTCGTGTCACGCGAATTGGATGACGATCGTCGAGAACACGACATGCATTCGGATGAGATCTTCATCGGCGTGAACATATGTTGAATTGTGTCGGTGCAACTTTAGTCCGCTTGCAGAACTCATCAAACGATTGTTAAAATCCCAATTCAAGGCAAAGAAGACCAGCATCTCTAATTTTGCACGAATACAAAATTATTTTTAATGAAAAATTACAAAAGAAAGGAATGAAACAAATTTCGAGCTATTGTAAAGCAGATTTATATGTAAAGAATGCCTCTCACCAGACAATTAACAATGAGTGGAACCAACGGTCACTTAGAACTGAAACATGGCAAATAATGGAGAACGTATTGTTTATTACGAATTACTAATTTTACTTATTTACTTAAATTATATGACCACATTTAACTTAAGAACGGGCACCAGATTCTTTTTGCATAAATGCTCACCTGGGGTAATTTTTACCCCAATTAAAAGTAATTGATACTAAAATGCTACATATTGCGTATTTTTTATCGTTTTATAATTTATTAGTATTTGAGGACAATATGTATATAGATTTATTCAACATTTTTTGAAAAAAGTAAGGAAAAACAAAAAAAATTTAAACAACAGAAAAAGCACATTTAAGTGGCTTATCACGATAGAGTGAATCTCTAACAAATAAAAATATCAATTAATAAAACTTTTCTATTATTTTGCATGGTAATACAAACAAATAAATCTTTTACCTATTGTACCTATACTTTTCTATTGTAGATTTTGAATGGAAGTGCATAAATTTAACAGTTCATAAAATTTAAAATAAATGTGATTTTTTGACATTTTAGAACATTCTGAACACATTGGCAGCGGCAACTAAATAAAAATTCTTTTTACGAAAACAAAGCTTTTTCTATAAGAAAGCAATATAAAAAATACCATATTTGTTAAATATTAACAAAACATATTTTGCATTAAATTTATAGCAGTTATTTTGTTACTTGTTATTGTTTTCTAAACATTTGCACATATTTTTATTAAATTGGTATTTTTATATTAACTGTTATAATAATACATTATTATTTATTTAAAAAATATATGTATATAAACATTAGGGTGTCCGTTAATTTGGCAATTTACAAAATTCTTACGGGACTTCCTCTAACTATTTAGTCGGTAAAAATAGAAAAATTTTGAGCCTAAGTAAAACATAATACGATGAGTCTAAGGGTTCGCGCATCGACTTTGAAAATTCCGATTTACAATACATTGAGTTTTAACCAAAATTTTCATTTTTCAATCTTCACAATGTATTGTGTTTACAGTTTGTTTTTTTTTTTACCTAAACTTGGAGACCGATGGTTATCTTACATAATAACCCATCGTTGTCATTTTAACACTAAACATTGGATGTCGTTAATGTCGGCATTGTTCAGTGCACAATCGTGTATTTGATGTGTGTACCAAGTTTGATTAAGAAATTTCTATAAATAGATAAGTTATTAATAAACATATGTTTAAATGTTATCAACATTTTGCTGAGGAGTTCTAACATCTTGTCGTATTGTATAATTATGCGCTATTTCAATCAAAATCTGATGTTATGTTAGAAAGTAGACATTTTTGAAGTTAAGTTATAAGCGGGTGTACGTTTGAAGTACGTTACATTATCCCTCTATAATTTAAAAAAATATGTGAGGCATCTTTACCATTAAAATGGGATAGATGTCTTACGTATATAAAGTATAGGTACCCTACTATATTTAAATCAATGTTTATGATTTTAGGCATGCCTACTACATATGTTAGAAAGTTTGTAACGTTAAACTTTGTAAAAGATTTATTTGTTTGTAACGTTAAATTAAAAGACATATTATTGTTTAAAAACATTAGTATAATTTATGATTAAAATAATATTTTTGTTGCCAATACAAGTAGATATTTTTCGTTTATTTCTATATTCTTAGAAATGGGCATTTATATATCATTTTTAGAGAGAGTAGGTAAAGCATCTTTGCCCGATAATTTAGTAAGATGGTCAAATGCACTTTTTACGTTTTGTCAAAAATATGTTGGTTTCTTGTAATTTTTTATAAAATTTAATATTTATAATAAAGAGTTTGATTATTTGAGAAAAGAATGATATGAATGTCATAAACATATACATATGTATATCAAGCCAAAATAAAAACAGTCCTTAACAGAAAGTAAATCATCTATCCCGGACTTACCATATATGTATACATATACGTACATATGTGGCAGTGTGGCCTAGTCGTCTAGTGGTAGAGCGCTAGACTCCTAACCACGAGAAACCAGGTTCAAGTCCACCTAATCACAGAAATTTTTATATTTTAAACTGCACCCCCGCGTATGAGAAATAAAGAGGGGATTCTCACGCGGAGAAATTGGGCTCTGTCTTTCGAAAGAGACGTTAAGGGAATCCTGCAGTCGTATGATTTACCGACGGAGATGTGATTTTGAGATGTGAGCTACCAGTTTTTTTGGATTTATAGAATTAAAAATCCTTTTCCAGGATTAAAGTATAAACGCAAACGGATACGGCTATGTTCGTGTTTTTGTTAAAAAAGAAAAAAATTTTTGATATAATAAATTTTTTTTTTTTTTAAACAAAATTTTTTAACGTAAAAAAAATTAACAAATAAGGGCAAAGTTAATGTGTTACTTATTCGTTTGAATTTACACCGTCGACTGAAAAATCGGTGTTCCATCTTATTATTATTACTTAGTCACCTTAATATGTGTTATTGCGATAATTATTATCACAGCCTCAGTGGTCGAATTGGCACGACATCCGCACGGCATACGGGAGGTTCCAGGTTCAAACCTTGGCTGAGGTAATATTTTTCGCAATAATTTCTTTCAATCAGGGGGGTAGGGAATTTTTAATTCTCCAACAAAACTGTGTTTTAAAGTCTGACAAATTGGTTGGCACGCAGTTTAGTAGGTTAAAAATTCGTGGAATACTTGGAAATACACGAAAAGGATTTGAAAAATTTATTAGTTTATAATAATTTCAAATCTTAAAACGCGTATATCTTGATTGCCAGTTACGTCGATTAAAATTCTCAATTTGGTTAATAATCACTGGCGAAGTTAATGTGTTACTTATATATTTTTTTCATTAAAATCGGTTCAGAAAAATCGTTTTCAAGAAAAATCACTATTTTTATTTTCCCCCTCCATATCTCCCAAAGAAATGCGATTTTAAGTTTAATATTTAGAGGAATTTTATGTCACATGGGTGCCAATCTATGACATCAATTTAGGTCTGATGCGTGTGGGGGCAGCAAACACATGCTTATCCGGCTAGGCCCTTTAGTAATCTTTACTCTGATTGGTCAAATTTCAATCTAATCGCAATTCCAATCCGTGCGCACTCAATGTGCACTAAAGCAAGCGCCCAAATTCGCTTAATAGGATCATGCAGAGAGAAACCTTGCAAATAAATTCAAGAATCGAGCCTCTGTTCTTTTTCGCTGCTTTTCTGAAATAGTGCAATAAGTTATATATACTTATAGAGTAAGAGAAAATATATTTGTTTTGTTCTAACTTATTGCACTATAGTGCAGAAGTGTAGCAAAAAAGAACAGAGACTTAACAAAGATTTATTTAAATTACAAAAAAAGCGACTTTTCCTAAATAAAAATTATAATAAAGATGTCATCCCCAAATGATTTCCAATCGATTCAATTCATAATACACATTTAACATAGTTGCTATCTGCTAACTTGACGCTCGATACATTTTGTTAATAACAAAAAAACTATTATTTCCTAAATGTTTAAATAATTTTTCCAAACTTCCCTAAATGATTCCCAAATTATATAAAAAAGAATAATTTAAAAATATTCAATTTTTCTGCTAACTCTACGGCGGCGTTAAGCTGTTGGTCCACACATAGCAACTGGCAACTGCTATGTGTATGATCCCTCCATGAACTAAAGCACAAAAAACAAGGGAAAACTACTGTGCCAATTTCTTCGCACGAACATCCATCAAAATGGATCACAACACATCTGCAAAGATGTTATGACTAATTGTAAGAAGAAGAATATACATATACTCAACTTTATTCAAACCTATACAGGTCCTAAAGTTTTCCTTCTATGCGGGTTGGGTCTCGGAACATTCGAATAAAAGGTAGGTATGGACTGTCGAAAAAAGAAATTACTATAACGTGAGTTTCATTTTTTCGACACTGCACATGGGGTGTCGGCCGAACAATGCCTATACCCCAGGGCATATGACACTGTTCGGAATGGATTTTGGAATTATCTGTTTTCCATAGAAAACATAAAAAATCTAGGAAACACCTAGACAATTCCGACCGGAATTCAGAATCAGTCTTCTACATTGCAGTCTGTGATCGGAGTCCATTCCGAAAAGTTACAGAATACAGCTAGGTGCCCGTTCCTAGGTCAATTTGGTATGTATAATTTATAAATTATATGTTATCTACAATTATTTATATGCCAAGATATGCGAACAATATATTTTGCAAGTATCTTCGTAAATAAAATTAAAATTAAATTTTCTTACTTCAACCTTCGTTTCCGTTGAAAGCCAGGCACCTCGAAAACATAACGTGTTATTAAACGCGTGCTTAGTAAACTGTATTGTAAGAAAGAAAAAATACTGTTATGGGGGGAAAAGGGGGAAATAAAATTTGTAAACATATCGCGACCTTACTGAAGACAGATATTGCTTTCACAGTGGAACAGTATCGTCAATCCCGTGGTACCTCGTCATACACGTGGCTGACACGTACACCGACGATAAGAACACGCTCACACACGCACACACGCGCACACATCACAAAGGATCGAAACTTGACCTCTCGGTCGATTTGTCGATCGTAAACGCGGTCGTCACATCTGCCGAAAAATCGAAGGAGACCGCATTCCGAGTCGAACAAACATTGCTCGAAGAAGAAGGAGCAAACTCTTCGAGCAGAAATCAATAGAATATATATAACGAAGATGGCGGAGAAAGAAAAAGGAGAAGCGTATGAAATAGAAAGTTCGCCAAATATCAAGATTACGTCTAAAACCTCTACCTCTAACAAACTTAAAAACCCTGAAGATACAAAAAGCGAATTAACCGAATTAACTGAGATTATGTCCAAATTTTGCTTCTCCACCAGACTTGAGGCTGTACTAAAAGTTCTAGAAGAATGCCAAATGCCCAAGGCTACATCCGAAATGTCCACCTTCACCAAACTTGAGGCTCCTGAAGCATTAAAAGTTCCAAAAGCATGTCAAATTTCCACCTCCACCAAATTTAAGATTTCTGAAGTTCCAGAAATAGGCCAAGTGTCCAAGACTAATATATCCGAGACCTCCGCTTCCAACAAAACCGAGGAACCTGAAATTTCAGAAGTACGCCGAACGTGCAGCGAAACGACTGAAAGATCCATATTTTCTAAATCTGAGGATGACGATTTAAAAACCCCTAAGATGCTTGAAGAAGACAGTTCTGTCAGTGAGGACGAGGAAAGTATATTGCAGTATATACAGAACGAAACAAATGTAAGTTTCTTTTTAATGTGCTGTTGAAGATGTGATTAAATAAATTGAAGTAAATGACAAAAAATTTTTAATTAATTAAATTTTAATTATTTATATGCAAAACTAAAATTCGTGAAAATTGACTTGTTAAAAATCTACATTCCTAAAATATAAATTTGGATTAAAAAAATAAGCTCTGAAGCTAAATAAATTCAAAGAAATTAATTCCATAAATTAAAATTTTTTCAAATTTTTTTAGTATATTAAGTTGTCACGATAAAACTTTGCATGTTAAAGTTATTTTGAAGAAATAAAATCACTATAAATTATTGTAAATTTAACTTTTATAAGGTACGTTTCACTTGGCGTTTGTTATGCTTTTATAAAATCATTTCATCCTTGTTATTTGACAAATGTTAAAAACGAATAATGCTCACGAGCGTTGCCAAATAAAACGCACCCAATAGATTGGCTGTGTTCCAAAATTCAGTGCTAGCGCTGGAACTCAGCTGGAAGTAACGTATGTTATAGATTTTCAGCGCTGGCAATGAATTTTGAAACTGACTTCACGCAAATTGAGCCGCGTGTGCTACAATATCTACAATGCAGTCTTTGAAGGATAAATTTGTATAAAGATATTTACCGTTTGATAAAAAATCAAATTTTGGAAATAAAGTGTATTACGTTATAGAAATAAAATCAAGAAATGTTAAAAATAAAAAATAATCTCTTCTTTAATTAGTAGTTAGTAAATTTTGTGATGGGTTCAAAATGACCCATAAAAGTTAATTCATTAGCCAATAATAGCTAATAACATTTTTATCCATATATTCTGACAAACTTCAATCTTTCTTCCAAGGGTAAATTTAATTAAGTTTCTTAAACAAATTTTATTTACAAATTGAATTAAAATACGGCAGAAGTTAACTAAGATATTGAATGTTTAATGAAGAGGAAAGTCCTTCGGGACTACAGAATTAGGTGCGGAATGTGGCCGCCCCTACCAGGGCCGGATTTCGAGAAACCTCAAATAATCCTGGCAACGTATCATATGGTGCCCGCACTGCCGATGGAGCTCTTCGATGTGCTTGCAGAGATGATCGAAGCTGCAACAAACCGACCGGTTTTCTTGATGCACGAGAAAAGACAATATCGACCATTCGCCCGAGAAATCACTGACATAGGTACGTCTAAATCGAATCTTCGAGAAAGATCTCACCATCCTAGAATATAAACAAACAAAGAATTTTGTAGCGGCATCTAAAGGTCAATTTGATATTTTCCTTGAAGATCTGTTTCTTATTAAATATCCTTAAACACACAGACCCCTTCGTTCGTTTCGTTATAATAATTTCAAGGCAGATAAAAAGTTTGCAAACTGCCGTTGCGTGACACTCACGACGGAGAAAACAGTATTCTATACATTATCCTGTAAGCAAATGTAAAATATGGTACTAAAAAGAGATAGAAATATTATCTTTTAATTTATTTATTTTCGTAGTTGTCATGCCAGCGACCGAAATCTGGGGGGACGGCGTGCTCTTACCCGCAAGTTTCGTTTTTGATCATCCTCTAAATAAGACCAAGTCGGCCGACGTGTACGTCGACGTAGTCGTCGCAAAGGATGGTTCGAAAAATATTAAAGTAAATGAATTTAGCATCCTTAATTTCTCTTGTTTCTTCTAGTCTATAATTAATGTATTCAATTATAATTATATATTAATTGATTTGTATTTAATTAACAACAATAATTATAAGATCTAAGTTCTCTCAAACATATAATTTTCATATAATTGGCAATCATCTATTAACTGCAGAGTATCTTGGATTTCAAAGGACAGAGAGGTGCCATTCCGGATAGCCGATGGGATTTAACCGCCACCGGATTGTTCTTTAAAGATTTGCATTCAAAGGGCGAAAACTTTATGTACTTCTTTCGCAGTTTATACGGTCAGTTTAAAATATTTTATCTATGATTATTAATTATATATCTATTAGTTGTATGGCTGTTTCCATTAAGATTCTCACTGTGGCTGCATCAGAAATATGTATAAAGGAAAAAATGCTAAATTGAAGAAATGACAATAGAAAAAGAAATATTGTTGAGTAAAAATATTAAATAATATTGCTGTACCTTGGATTTTCTCGATAAGTCTAAACAAGTTTGAATAGTAGATATAAAGTTTCTTATTTTTCCAATTATTTTTCCAATTATTAGAGACTACCTCGCAGTATCACGTACTGAAAAAAATCATGGACAATCGGGCAGACGTGGGAGTTGTGGAAGCACCGGTGATAACATGCCGAAAATACGAAAAAACGCTCAACGTAAAATCTCTTAATATCTTGCAAACTTTGGGACCTTTGCCGCCCTACCGCATAATGGTAAAAAACGCGCTAGGTATGTTCTTATAGCCCCGTTAGAATAGATATTCTTAAAGATTAACGCTAAAAGAACTTCATGGAGCGATCTCTTGCTTTCACAGCTAGTAAAAAAATAATAATAATACAGAAATGATATATCATAAAAAAGAAATTAACTAAACTTGGAAAATTAAAATAAGTATTTTAAAAATCTATAAACGAAATAAGATACAATAAGCGCTATAAGATAAAAATAAAAGATATTTTTAACGTTACAATCAGAAAGAATGAAGCAAAGACAAAAATATCAACAAGATAAGTTCTGCTTTTAATTTTTCTTTAATTCATTTCTCTTCGTTGATATACTTTCTTCGTATTTTATTTAGCGGGAGAACTAAACGACAAGCTCGCAACCTATTTGCTTAACGTAAGTAAGCACGATAAATTGATGGTGAGACTGTTACCTTATGGCGTCACTGGTTTTGCCAAGAACTCGGAGGCAAATTATCAGAGCGAGTACAGGAACATAGCTACTAAGGTGCCTTACTACTAAAATTTTTTTTGCTTTTATTCCTTGCTTGTCTTTTAGCATTTTATGCATATATACATGTTCTTCTTTGTGCAACATGATTCTTTATTAAATCTAAATAAATACAATTCGTAAATTTATCTTCGATTTATATGATTCGTTAAAAAGAGATTCTCTTTCCCACTCATTCTTCCTCTCTCTCTCGCCTGATTAGTCCTTTTCCGCGACGACACATGCATTGCGACTTACTCTCTAAATCTATTCATTCCATACACATAGCTCATAAAATTATTATCAAAATCCACTTTGTAAATCGTACAATTCAACATACAAGAAGAACATACAGTATAAATAATAACAATTCGATGAGACTTGAATTCCGATGGGCACGATCTTCTCTTTTATCGCCCTCTTCGAGTAATTTTGTTTGCTAAATTTAGCTAAATTTAGAATCATTTCGATTCGTTACTTGAAGTTAGAATTTCTTATAAATCTCAGTATATCTGATAATGAGTCTTAACAAATACGGAATTCTTCAAACTTCTCTCATGACTTTTAGAAAAATATTGATGTTCCATGATTTTTAAATATTAGATTTTCAACTTAGATTCTCGAAATTTAAAAAGTTTTTCTTGAAACTATCACATTTTTTTCTCAAGAAATGTAAACTCACACCTTGCTTCAAGTAATGTTCAAAACAATTAAAAATTTTCGTCATATATGTTCAAAATTATTCAAATATGTTTCTTAGCACATTGTTAGATTTGTAATAAGTATTTCAACCTACGTTACGGTCACTATCTGACGGAAGATCAAAAAAAGTTAGGCGGAAGCATTCTGTCGGCGAGACGTATGGTACCACTCCTCAGGGTATTGTTCAGAAACTCCTCCAGCCGTACTAAAGGGCCGCCGCACAGTGGGCCAGAATTGAAAAAAGCTGGCCAAAATATGAAGGCGTTATTCAATTTAAATGAAAATTGGTATACTAAGGTTTTCGAGGTCGCTGATTACGAATAATAAGTTAAAATTACAAAAAATAAAATGGCGGATCCAATATGGCAACTGAAACTACTTTTTTGTATCGAATATGCATGAAAGTCGGTGCTGAGGGGTTTTCGGGTTCGCTGATTCCGAATATAATGGCAAGAATGGTAAATAAGTAGATATATATACTTTTTTGAGGTGGCTCTTTACGATAAGAAAGTTATTATTTTAATCCAAAACAATTAATTAACATTTATAATAAAATATACACCAACACAATACACACCAAAATTATTTCTTTTTTAAAACGTCTATTATACTTTTTTTTAAACGTCTATTTATATTTTTTATAATATAAACTTTTTAAAAAAACATTTCATAAATTATAAATTAAATAATTAAACCAACATAAGATAATGATAGCGTTTGTAATCGATAGAATAGAACTGAAAAATAAACCGAAAACACTCCTTTAATCCACATAATGTCAAATTGAATTGTGTTAATCAAGGACGGAAACAAGCTGTTTGACAGCTGCCAAATTAAAATAAATATTTGCTTTTACATATTAAATTATCACAAAATAAGAATCTTCGGTGTATTTTAATACTACAACAATTGTTTTAAATATAAAAACACTACACTAAAACAAAAAATAACGCTGTACATTACAAGAATAATTTAGCTTTTAAACGTCATTTTTTACGCCTTTTAATTCACAATTAAATAAATTGGCAATCGAGCCAGCAGGAGCCTTAAAAAATATTAATACATATAAAGCAACAGGAACCTTAAAAAATATATTAAAATTAATATAAATCAAACTCTGAATAGTTTATTAATACGCATGCTACTTCTCCATTTATTAAAGTATACAAAAAAATGCGTTCTCATATACATTGATAATTCTTTTTTTCCATTTTTATCTTTACTTAAATTAAACAAGTCGATTAAATAATTTAGAACACGTTGCTTCCGCACATGCTCTGATTCACTTTTATCTTCTAGAATAATTGCATGAATTTCACGGCGACTTATATTTTCCGAATACATTGTGCTTCTATTCGCGTTAAGCTAAGACAAAGAACTAACTGTATTTAAGGCTGTAAGGCATTATTGAGCTGTTGACAAACCATATTTACACAATTGGCCTACTGCGATAAATAAACAAAAAAAGCTATCATCTATTGTCACTACTAATCTCATGAAGTTATAATATCAAGAGACACGGTAGTGTCTCACGCCAAGTACGCGCGGAACGAGACTGACTCTTTTACGTGATTCTACCACTGCGCGCCACCACATTATGGTTTGGTATTTTTCAAGGAGCAGCTATGAGCAGGAAATTTTTTTTTTAATATTTTCTATGCTTTGTAATCTTTGTTATGAGATAAGAAAGAATGCGTCACTCTGCGTCACACTTTTTATATTGACAATTTTATTCATATAGTTTCATAAAATTTTTAATCCTTAAACAATACATTATAAATATTAATAAAAACAGCATATTGCATTTTCTATTACATTATATGTTAGAATAAGACCTTATCAGTTGACATTCAAAAGAATAAAAAATTTATAAAATACTATATCATCGTAGGAGAGAGCGCGATGTCATAGTTGTAAAATGGTATGGAACGCGTGCATAAAATTGTCTGACTTTGAGGAAGTATTACAAAGTTGCAATGCATATTTATAAAATAATTATTGCATAAATTGGTTCACTAAACATTTGAGATGACATAATTTTATATTTGATTACTTTATTAAATACGTGAAAATTTGACTTTTGGCCAGCTTTTTTGAATTCTGGCCCACTGTGCGCCGCCGCCACCTGCGACATTTCGCATACGCGGATAATATTGCTCCATTAGTAGTATCTGCAGCAATTTATGGAAATGCTTTGGATATGCACTCCATTGCATGTTACCGTCGACCTCGAGCATATTCATGTATTAAAGTCGCGCATAAATCACAAATGTCAGCTCGTGGTTCTGAAAATTAAAAATACAAATTTTTCTTGTATGTGACATTTAACTTATATAATTTTGCATATTGTAAAGATTTTCTATTATATTGACAAACGCTCTATTTTATTTTAATATCTTCTGCAGCATATTACAAAAGATTTTATTGCATAATATATTAAGATTTTTACTTTGTTTTATACAGGTTTCTTTTATATTTTTATACTTTCATGTTTTTTTTACCGATATTCAAAACAGCCGCCAACCATTCTTCAGGCGTTCTGAAGACCATGGAGATGAACCTTGGTGACACCCTTTCGCTGTCCTTATAACGGTGATCGATGCACACAATCTCATTAATCCTGAAATTTTCTTTAGGAACTTGTCCTGCTTCTCGACAGTGCCATCTTCAGAATATTTGCAGCCGAGAGATTTATAATAATCCTCGTTGGATTGGCCTTTTTGCTGCTGCAAGAAAACTGGTACGGTGAACAGACGCGCCTCGTGAAGATGCGCCAGGAATAGTTCGCCGAAGCTGGATGATCGTTCCAGAGAGCTACGACAATCATTTTGCCACAGGGAATGCCATTTCCGGCTTACTATTAGATACCAACGTCTCGCCTTGGCTCTAAGGATTCATGAAACATTGATTGAAAATTTATTTTAAAGGAACAGAGAGAATACATTTAATCTAACATAAGAGCAAAATAATTTACTTACAATTTATATTAACTTTTATATAATTTAGATAATTTATATAATTTACATAATTTACATAATTTACAATAAAGAGTAACATGATCGTTATGAAATACAATCAAATTAAATTAATAAACGCCATTTACGGTCTGGCATGGATCTTATAGTAGCTTGAAACTGTTTCATGTGTGATATACATATTAATTTTTCCAACATTAGAAAACTTTTTTACAGTTAGTTAGATGCTTGTAGCATCAATAGTTAAATCGATCGATTTAACTAAAAGGGAAGAAAGGGGATTTTTACTCCAACAGCTGTGTAAAAGTTTGACAAATCTAGTCGGCGCGCAGTTTTCTAATGTTGGAAAAATTAATATGTGTATCACGCATGAAATAGTTTCAAGCTACTAAGATCTATGCTAGACCGTATATGGCGTTTATTAATTTAATTGCATAACTTAATTTTTATTAAATAGATTTTTTTGCTTCTGATTGGAAAAGAACAGAGATTAATCATGATAAACACGTATACAGTAATTGAAAACACCTATAATTATGAATTTTAGAAAAATACGTATAATACGATTATCTTTTTCGCCAGATGATTCTTGCTGAAGATCACTCCTTATGGATGTTGCGTCACGTTGGGAGACAATTTTTCGATCAAAAGATTCTGCAGCCCGTCATATATTCGTCTCTCAAGCGTTGCTCGCTTAAGCTGGAAATCGCGTTTACAATTGATCACCTTTTGACACTCAAAACGGAATTTCTTTGTAGCAGGCGATTGTAAAAAGTTCTTGCAAGTTTCTTTGTAGAGCCCCAAGAATTTTTTACTTCTGATGTAAATCTGCAAAGATTTCTGGTCGACGTACTCGAAGGGATCTCCTACAAATTTACAATATTACAAACGTATTAAATTAATTAATCTTCTTACTTACAAATTAGATAAAAATCTAAATTTAAATAGATAAAAAATAAACTTACATTATAATTAATTAATTTATATTTCAAGGTATAAATATAAACTGGATAATACAGAATGGAATAAAATGTCGCAAATATATATATAATTAATTTAAACGCTAAGAAGTACTTAAAATGCATTCTATGTGCTAAACCTTAAATATCTTGATACACCTCTTTTACATGCGGATTCTTTAGCCTTTTCTTCCAATTTAGGATCAAGTACAGACGATGCAACAGGTTCGTTAATTGAAAAAAAAATTTACGAACCTGTTTTTATATGAAATATATTCAATATATTGTTGAAGTGGCAAACCACAGCCTCGATAACATTTACATCCGTAGCTTCCAATTCTCCGTTCTATAAAAAAGACAAAAATATATATATATATATACCCGTTATTGATCAATTATTAAGCAAGTGTTATGTAACAATCTGCGACATGTTCTAGAAATAACTTCTAAAAATTTACGATTACCTCTTTTCGGTGAATTAATGCGACTTGACATTTAACAAAAATATCCATACATTTTTTATATTTCTTTGCAAACGGTTTTTTTTCGATAATTACTCTGAATTTATTGTCTAAAGCGTTGATTTGTTGGAGCAATTCTCTTATCGTTGCGTCATGTGCCGTGAACATTACACTGAACGCTTGCTGGTCGTTACAGGTCTTGGATAATACCGTGAGATCATAATACTTAATCGTAAACTAGTCTCGATAAACCAGCACGGCCTTTGCCAGTTTTTCCCTTTCTTTTATTCGCCTCTGATATTCCTCAAACTTTTACTTTTTCTCTTGTTCTTTATCACGCTATGCCTGCAATCGACAGTTTGAGATCTTTGCCGCCCTACCGCATACACGTTAGAATAAATATTCTTAAAGATTAACGGTGAAAGGACTTCGTGGAGTGCTTCATCTCTTTCTTTCACAGCTAGTAAAAGAAATAGTAATACAGAAATGAGAAATCATGAAAAAGAAACTAAACTCGGAGAATTGAAATAAATATTTTAAAAATCTATGAACAAAATATAAAGATACAATAAGTGCTTTAAGATAAAAGATCCATTTAACGTTAAAATCAGAAAGAGTGAAGCAAAGAGGAAAATATCAACAAGATAAATTCGGCTATTAATTTTTTTTATTTTATCTCTCTTCGTTAACATACTTTTTTCGCATTTTATTCAGCGGGAAAACTGAACGAACAGCTCGCAACCTATTTGCTAGACGTAAGTAAGCACGTCGATTTCGTAGAGATACAGTTACCCTAGCTATGGCGTCACTGGTTTTGCCAAGTCCTCGATGGATAACTACAATTACGTGGACAAGTGCTTAGCCACTAACATGCCTTACTCATTATTATTATCATCATCATCATCATCATCATCATCATCATCATCATCATCATCATCTGATGATGATGATCATCATCTGATGATGATGATGATGATGATGATTTTCAGCCCAAAAGGTTTGACTCAATCGTACCGTTGTACCCACCGTTTTGTGTACCCACGTACAAGAATCATACACTTATTATTAACATGTGTTTTCCATTTTTGCTAAACCTATAACGCATATCCCTGGATGTACAGCATCCTACGTCTTTGACTAGTTGTGAACAATAATCTTATCTAGGTCTACGTTTCGTAACCGTACATTGCCGTGCTCCATATACGTATGTTTCTATAAGTCTTTTCTGAATTTCTAAGTTTACCATGCCTTACTATTAAAATTTGTTTACTTTTAGTCTTTGCTTCTGTCTTTTAAACTCACATAGAAAGGGTTTTCCTCCGATTTTGATGAGCTTTTAATATATTGTTCTCTAAATGTGAAAATAAAGAACACAATTTTTTTTATAAGTGCCCAATTGCATACTTAATAAGGGATGAAACGCTTCTTGGAAAATAATCGGTTTTTTCTCTTTCCAGCCGATTATCTCCAAAACTATAAAAGATAAGAAAAAATCTTTGTACGAATTTTACTATATATTGTAAAATTATTTTTCAGAAAACCATTTTTGAGAAACAATTATAAACATTATCTATGTCCGCCCATGCTCTCGATTCTTCACGCAACACGTTGTATTTGCATCTTCCCATAATAGAAGAGACAACGATGATAAATACATTTGAAAAATATTCTATATAATCAGAGAAGTTTTTATCTCTAAACAATTATTTTGAAACAATTGAATATGTAGCAATTATCATAGTATCAAGATATACGAAAGTCAAACATGAATAATTCAAAGTGCACGCGCAAAATGCCGCACAAACGGCTAAATTAATTTATAAAAATATATTTTTAATTTAAGACACTCCACACTAGATAAATTATTATACAATCGCGTAGCTTTACGGAATACATGCTGCACTTATTTATTACATATTTATTGTTTTATGTAGAAATGGAATTAGTACCTTATGATGTCACAAATCAACTGTCATTTTTTACGTCTTCCTGTTTTAATTTTAAAGCCTATACGGGAAAGATTAAGTAGCTGTAGACAATAGATTAAGTAGCTATTGAAAGCCGAAGATTAATAATAATAGAATATATAATAATGATAACAGATAATCGTAAATTTGTTCACTCGTTTTCAAATTTGATTTTAAAATTGCATTCAAAGACAAAGCTCCGATTTTTCTCGTATTAACGAGCTAGAATAATCGCGAAAGATTTCCGGAAGAAATCGGGTGATTCAATATCATCAGATAGTCGTGTCACACGAATTTGATAACAATCATCAAGAACGAGAGATGCGTCCGGATGAGATCTTTATCGGCGTGAACAGATACATATATGTTGGATAGGGCCGGTGGGACTTTAGTCCGCTTGCAAAACTCTTAGCTTGACTTGCTGTTGCTGCGAGCGTGCGAGACGTGTGTGAACATGTGATTAGCTACCTACAATGCTGATAGAAGCAACGGAATTAGCAGAAGCTGGAAAAGTAACCTTCTATCTTGTATATAGAAAAATTAAAGTGTGTATAAATTAACCCTTAGGGTACACCCGGGGTATTTCGAGACCCCATTCTTTTTCGTTTTTGCGCTGTACACTTGTAATAAGAGACTATTGACTTCGCACCACCTGGAGAAAAAAACTTAATCGACGTACCTACAAGGCTTTGTAGTAGGTTATAACCCGGTTTCCGAATAAGCCGCATCTAAAAGGTTGCTTGGGGTCGACTGTGACCCCGTGTGTACTGTATGATTGAAATTTGTGTCTAAAATTTTTTCTAACATATATCTAATGCAAGTAAATACATAGTTATATGCATTTTTACGACTTGGTAATATCTATTTCTTGGTTATATGGGACGAAAATCTATGCAAAATATTTTTTGTAAGAATTTAATAATTATTTTTTAAAACAAATTAAAGATATCTAACTTTGTTGTTCATTTGTTTGAGACCCAAGACATACACAATACTAAGGAATTTTGGTAAAAAAAGTAAGAAAACGGAAAAAAAGTAAGGAAAATGCGTCAACTTGCGCCTTGCCAGTAGGGGTATTTCACCCCCCTCTGAACAATTCAACTTTTTGCGGTGTCCAAAGGTACAATAATTTTTTTCATGTTGCGTGGAATCTCTACTATACGTACTCTACCGGGTTTTCCCGATTACGGCGGTTACACCGGATAAAAAAATTTTCTAAGCGAAAAAGTGGATTTCACTGTACCCTTTGCTTCTATAGGTTACTTCGTATGTAAACTATACCTTCCAAACCAACAAACTTTTCGTGAAAGTGTTCCTTAGAGTCTATTATTTCGATTCATGTACAGTTATAATTGAAACAATTGATTTATGCTAAATTAATAGCTGAAAAGGTGGTTGGGGTCGTACGCGACCCCTGTGTACTGAACGTGAGAAAAACATAGGTGTGTACCCTAAGGGTTAATAAATGTATATAGTTATTGCCGGTCAATGATTACAACGGATGTAATCATTTATTTTCAAGGTTAGATTTGAGGATTCTTATATAGAATTAAATTACATTAATGTTTGAGCATGCAGTCTCATATTATATATGTCAATTTACTCCACTATCGGGGCAAGTTGGCTACAATGCAGCATGTTCGTATTTCACTTATTACAAAGAAACTACACAGTATACAGGATCGTTCCTGGTATGAATATGTAGAGAAAGGTTCTCTCTATCATATTAGTACTATTTAATCATGATAATTAGTTGTTTAAAAAGTCAAATGCCGAAATTGTGAAAACTGTGCCAACAACCCCCGGTCCCCTCTACTTTAAAAGAAAAGCGAAAACAATTATTAACTTTTTTCGACGGTCGAAAAACTTGCTGTGCAACAATAGTTTAACATAAATTAAGGTAAGTAATTCATAATATTATTAGTTAATATATATATTTATCAGGCGTGAGAAGCGTGAAATCTTAATTCCGCATAATCTAAAATTCGCAACATGCTAAAGACTGAAAAATGTGGTCGGGGCTATCTGCCTTATTTTTGATGGGGCAATGTGTCCACACGCTTCAATAACGGGTTTACTACGGATTGTTCTTTTATACATAGATAATGGTGCGTAACCACAAAAGAAAGACGGATAAGGTAGACATACCTAATGAAACTATACTTATATATAAAGAAAAGTCAGCTCCACGCAGGAATCCTGTCAGAAGATCTACACAAAGTGCCCACTACTGCTTTGACTCAAACGACTAGGCAGTTTTTTCAATATTATACATTAATAATAAATAATATTATAAATAAGTATAAAAATTAATATAAATAATGTGTTTTTCATTATGTGGACAGATAGCCCCGTATACGGAACCATCTGTCTACACTTGACTTGTCCACTTAAAAAATTCCCCTCTTTAAAATGTTAAAAGATTAACGAATCTAATTGAGTTCTTTTTTAATAGAAAGCTTGAAAAGTTACACCATTAATATGTTCAACTAAATATCTTTATTAGTTTTTCAGTAAACTTGAAAAAAGCGCAAATTGTAGACAGATAGCACCGGTCTCCTCTCTATAATATCCATTTTATAGCAATTTAAAATAAGGTTATTCGCTATTATATAAACCTATTACATTGTGTTTGATCTGTCCAGAATTATTAAAAATGACTTATTCTTATATAACATTTGTTTATTTGTATATAGTTAATTATAAGTTACATAAAATTAATATTTCTAAATAAAAATAAATATTTATCTTAAAACTTGATTCTTCCAAAAATCTTTTATAAATTAATCAAATTAATATATAATAAATATATACAAAAAAATCATATTTGTTATTAACAAAACATGTTTTGCATTAGACAAATTTATAGCAATTATTTTGTTGCGTGTTATTTTTTTTATATTAACTGTTATAATAATATATTACTATTTATTTATAAGAGGTTATAAGTACATAATATATACATATAAACATGTTATACATATATGTAATATACGTACATATGTATATACATATACTCAACCTTATTCAAACCTAAAGGTCCTATATTTTTCCTACTATGCGGGTTGAGTCTCGGAACCTTCGAATAAAAGGTAGGTAATTGTCTATCGAAAAAAAGTTACCATAAAGGAGTTTTATTTTTTCGGGTCCCATAGGGACTCTATATGACACACTGTTCGGAATGGATTTCGGAATTACTTCGTTTTCCCTAAAAAACACAAAAAAATCTAGGAAACAACTAAGCAGTTTCTTTCGACCAGAATACGGAATCGCAGTCTATGGCCCGGTTTCACCAACGTGATTTAATCTAATCGGTCTATTAAACTCACTCTTCGTCTCTTTCTAATTGTCCAGTTAGAAAGAGACGAAGAGTGAGTTTAATCGACCGATTAGATTAAATCACGTTGGTGAAACCGGGCCTATATACTACAGTCTGTAATCGGAGTCCATTCCGAAAAGTTCCAGAATACAGGTGCCTCGTTCCCAGATCAATTTATTGGTACGTAATTTATAAATTATATGTTATCTACAACCATTTTATGCCAAGATATACAAACAATATATTTTGCAAGCATCTTTGTAAACAAATTAAATTTTCTCAATTCAACCTTTGTTACCGTTGAAAGCCGAGCACTTCAGGCACGTGTTATTAAACGCGTGTTTAGTAAACTGTATTGTAAGAAAGGACAAATAGTGTTATGGGGGAAAAAAAGAAAATAAAATTTGTAAACATATATCGCGACCTTACTGAAGATCAATATTGCTTTTTCACAGTATTTCGTCATTTCCGTGGTACACGTGGCTGCCACGCGATCGACGGTTAACACACGCTCACACATACGCACACACCCGCACACATCATGAAGGATTGAAACTCGACCTCTCGTTCGATCTGTCGATCATAAACGCGGTCGTCAAATCTGCCGAAAAATCGAAGAAGACCGCATTTGAATCGAACGAACATTGCTCGATAAAGAAGCAGAAATCTATAGAATATATAAAGATTACATTTAAAACCTCTACCTCAAACAAACTTTAAAGTATACTCTAAAAGATACAAAACTCTAAAAGATACAAAAAGAGAATTAGTCAAGATTTCTGAAGTTCCAGAAGTACGCCAAACGAACAACATGTCCAAAATCTTTACCTTCGCCGAAACCAAGAAGGAAGATGACAATTTGGAAACTCCTAAGGTGCTTAAATCAGAAGACAGTTCTTCTGAGGAATTAAGTTATTCATCTGATGACAGTGAGGACGAGGAAAGAATAAAGTTTCCACTGAACAATACATGTGTAAGTTTTTCTTTTTAAACTATGCTGTTGAAGGTGCATGTGATTAAATGAATTGAAATAAATAACGAAAAAATATAATAAGATAACAATTTGGAAACTCCTAAGGTGCTTGTATTAAAAGACAGTTCTTCTGAGGAATTAAGTTATTCATCTGACGACAGTGAGAACGAAGAAAGAATTTAAGTTTCCACTGAGCAATACATGTGTAAGTTTTTCTTTTTAAACTATGCTGTTAAAGATACATGTGATTAAATGAATTGAAATAAATAACGAAAAAATATAAATAAAAATTTTAATTGGTTAAATTTTAATTTTTATACGCAAAAATAAAATTCGTGAATATTGACTTGTTAAAAATCTAAATTCCTTAAAAATAAACTTACAATTCGATTTTAAAAAATCAGCTCTAAAGTTAAATAAATTCAAAGAACTAATTCCCTAAAATAAAATTTTTTCAAAATTTTTTAGTATTTTGAGTTGTCACGATAAAACTTCGCACGTTGAAGAAATAAAATTACTATAAATCATTGTCAATTTAAACTTTATAAGGTACGTTCTACTTGACGCTCGTTATGCTCCTATAGAATTATTTTATCCTTGTTGTTTGTCAAATGTTAAACAAAGACGAATAATGCTCACGAGCGTTGTCAAGTAAAATGTACCCATAGATTTGCTGTGTTCCAAAATTTACTGATAGCGCTGCAACTAACCATATAATGCTATAGATTTTCAGCGCTGGCAATGAATTTTGAAACTGACTTTACGCAAATTAAGCCACGTGTGCTATAATAAGTACCTACAATGCAGTCTTTGAAGAATAAAGTATAAAGATATTTCATTTTACAAAAAATTCAAATTTTGAAAATAAAGTATATTACGCTGTAAAAATATAATCAAGAAATGTTGGAAATAAAAAATAATCTCTCTTTTAATTAGGAGTTAGTAAATTTTTTGATGCATAATGACACATAAAAGTTAAGTCATCAGCCAATAATAACTAATGTTATAGCTTTTTGTCCATATAATTTTGTAACATTTTTGTCGATGCATATATTCTAACAAACTTCAGTTTTTCTTCCAAAGATAAAAAATAAACCCAGATAGCACAGTGACATCAAATGCCGTAATAATGCCGTCTTAGTGACGGAAACTCGACGTGTTGCCGTCACTAAGACGGCATTATTACGGCATTATGCCGTCATTTGATGTCCTGTGCTATCTGGGAATGTTTTAAACAAATTTTATTTACAAATTAAGTTAAAGTACGGTAGAAGTTAATTAATATCTTAAATGTTTAATGAAGAGGCAAGTCATTCAAGACAGAATTAGAAGTAGAATGTGGCCGCCCCTATCAATGCCGGATTTCAAGCAACCTCATTTGGTCCTGGCAACGTATCATATGGTGCCTGCACTGCCGATGGGGCTCTTCGTGGTGCTTGCAGAGATGATCGAAGCTGTAACAAAAAGACCTGGAACAAAATAAATCGGCCAATCGTCGGGGAAATCATTGACATAGGTACGTCTAAATCAAATCCTCGAGAAAGATTTTACCATTTTAGATTATAAACAAACAGAGAACTTTATGAAGGCATCTAAAGGTGAATTTGGTATTTTCCTTCAAGATCTGTTTCTTAAATATCCTTAAAAATTTTTATTTGCTTTGTTATAATGATTTCAAAGCAGATGAAAAGTTTGTAAAATGCCGTTGCATGACACTAACGACAGAAAAAACAGAACCCTATATCCTGTCAGCAAATATAAAATAGTACTAAAAAAAGATAGAAATATTATCTTTTAATTTATTTATTCTTGTATAGCTGTTATGCCAGCGGCCGAAACCTGGAAGGACGGCGTGCTCTTATCCGCAAGTTTCGTTTTCGATCATCCTCTAAATAAGACCAACTCGGCCGACGTGTACGTCGATATAATCGTCCTACAGAATCGTCGGGACCATATTAAAGTAAATAAATTTAGCATCTTTAATAATTTCTCTTGTTTCTTGTAGTGTATAATTAATGTTTTTAATTATATAATTATATATTAATTGATTTGTATGTAATTAACTACAATAATTATAATATAAGTTCTCTCAAAAACGTAATTTTCACATAATTAGCAATCATCCATTATCTGCAGAGTATCATGGATTTCAAAGGACAGAGAGGTGCCATTCCGGATAAACGATGCGAATTTACCGCCGCTAGATTGTTCTTTAATTATTTGTACTTAAAAGGCGACAACTTATTGTCGTTCTTTGGCAAATTATTAGGTCAGTTTAAAATATTTTATCTGTTTGATTATTAATTATACATTTATTAGTTGTATGGCTGTTTTCGTTAAAGTTCTCACTATGGCTGCATCAGAAATATAAAGAAAAAAATTGCTAAATTAGAGAAATGACAATAGTAAAAGAAATATTGTTGAGCAAAAATGTTAAGTAATGTTGCTTTACCTTGGATTTTCTCGATAAGTCTGAATAAGTTTAAATAGTACCTGTTAGAAATACAAAGTTTCTTATCTTTTCAATTACTTTTCCAATTGTTAGAAGCTAACTCGCAGTTCGATGTACTGGAAATGGTCCTGACCAATCAGGTAGACGTGGTCGAGTTCTGGAATCACCGGTGATAAGAAGCCGAAAGGACGAAAGACTACTCAACGTGCAAAAATCTCTTTGTATCTTCGATACTTTGGGACCTTTGCCGCCCTACCGCATCATGGTCAAAAACACGCTAGGTATGTTCTTATAGCCACGTTAGAATAGATATTCTTAAAGATTAACGGTAAAAGGACTTCGTGGAGCGATCTCTTGCTTTCACAGCTAGTTAAAAAAAAATAATAATACAAAAATAATAACCATGGAGACTACCGTTTTTGACTACAAGTGAGAATTGAGTCGGTTTTATTATTTAATTGTTACAGACATGTTCTGAGGAAGGCCAAGTAAGGCCGAAACGTAAATATTAATATTATATTGCGATGTTATTGTAAACATTTATAATTTTCAAATAAGAACCATTATTGCTCGAAATTTGGCCGTTTTCTATTGTTTAAGCGTTTGCTTCGATCGAGCGTAACTAATTATTTATTTTTCAAAAATAATAAATCATGGAAAAGAAAAATAAACTTGGAAAATTGAAATAAATATTTTAAAAATCTATGAACAAATTAAGATACACAATAAGCACTGTAAAATAGAAATAAAAGATCTTCTTAACGTTAAAATCGGAAAGAATAAAGTAAAGACGAAAATATCATAACAAGATAAGTTCTGCTTTTAATTTTTTTAAATTTTATTTCTTTTTGTTAACATTCTTTCTTTGCATTTTATTCAGCGGACACACTGAACGAACAGCTCGCAACCTATTTGCTTAACGTAAGTAAATGCGAAGAATGTGTGACGAGACTGTTACCCTGTGGCGTCGAAGGTTTTGCCAAGAACTCGATAGATAACTACACTAACATGCCTTACTCATGATTTCGCGCCAAGTACGCGCGGAGCGAGACCGTCATCAAGTCCTCAGCCCAAAGACAGGTTGGACGCGTTCGTGCGCTCATCGTGATATTACGGTTGTGGTTAACACGTGTTTTCAATATCTTAATTGCTAAACCTAGAACAAATATCCCTGGAGCATCCTACGTCTTTGATTATTTGTGAACAGTAATCAAATCTAGGCCTACGTTTCGCAACCGTACAATGCCGTGCTCCATACGTATGTTTTTAAAAGTCTCCTCTGAGTTTCCTATAGGTTTACCATGCCTCACTACTAAAATTTCTTTACTTTTATTCTTTCTTCTGTCTTTTAGCATTTTATACATATACATATATACACCTATTATATTAAATTGGTTATATATTATTTCGAGATTTAATTAAAATTTTATAGGATTTTATTCTCCACAAGTTTTACAATTGGGATATACACGAGATCCATGAAACATACTCTCGCACGTACTAAACTTTTCACGCTCTCTCGAACATTCTCTCCAAACGACTGATCCCGAACATTCTCGAAAACTCGTCCCGACCTCTCTCTCCGACTCCACCTCCGCTCAACGCCACACACACACCCTCTATCGGACAACGCTCTTACTCTCTACTGTTCTCGGCTCCTATTCTTCCGCGGCTAATTCAAATTAAAAGAAAACATAAAGTATAACTAAAATAAACTAAATCTTGTATCTTATCCTAATCCTACAATTCGGCCATATCTGACTAACTATTCGCCTCGAATGGTTATTTTACGGTTAACCACGGCTTCATAAATTCGGCACACGTGCTCGTGATGCCGGGTCCTTCTCCTGGAACAGCTCGCTTTACATCATAAGTATCATTATTTTTAGCCCTAACGACGCTATAAGGACCTAAATATTTTGCGCGTAGCTTTCGCCCTGGGGTCATCTGTGTTCGCTTAATCGCAACCAGCTCACCGACTTTGTATTTCCGTGATGGTTTACGAC